>JAPYYT010000996.1:0-103284 GCA_030522565.1 Ceratosolen corneri
TTAAGTTAATTGATTTTCAATATTATATCCCACATTTAAAGTAAATTTACTCACGATAATTGCAAGACTTCTACAAATTTATTTACATTCAGTGCACGTCCGTGATAAATTTAAATATTTAAATAGCTTCTTTTTTATAATAATAATTAATACAATTTAGTGCCAATCAATACAAATTTTCGTAGACACTGTTTAATAAAGTTTGATAAAATAGTGAAAAGTTTGATATATGTATTTAAAAGATTTCAACACCACTTCACAGGAATGCAATAATTTAGATTAATTAATAAAAATTCAAAAGTTAAAACAAGAAAACTTATGGTTATTGATTAGAGATACTGTTTTAACATTAAATAAATTCCTCACCAAAATTTGTATAATGAATCAGATTTTTAATTTCCGAGAGAAGTCGGATTTATTTTTAATTTAACTCTATAGGTACTTTACAATTGGAAATGAATATCACTTTTGAGAGAATAAAAGAAAATAAATGAGGGTACGAAAAAAGAAAATCGAAATGTTGTAGTTAAAGAAAAATGTATCATTAGACGAGTACGTGATAATTTTTAAAGGGGATTTTATTGTAAAGCACAAAGAATGAAAAAGAAATAAAAAATGATGAAGTAAAATGAAGGAATAAATAGAAACAATACAAAGAAATCAAATTTTTTATGAAGAACACTTGCTCGATATATAAAGTTCTTTTTTACAATTTTTACAAATAGTTGATGTAGCCGATTGATGCTTTTCATTTTAATAACAACAATTCAAATATTAATTTAGATCATTTTTATTTTTGATTTTCATCATAAACCGCAATTAATCGTTTTAAATTTCAATTCATGATCTCTATTCAAGAACCTTTATCGTACAATGTTCGATTTTAAAATGAAAACCAAGCTTCAGATTGTAAAATTGATAAGGCTTACTGAAAACTTCATAATGAAGGGCGCAGAAGTTGAAGGCGGGGTCTTTTATCAGAGCAATAAAATAAGGACCGGCTATCGCAAGAAATCGAATGAATGCCTCGGTGGGACGCTGATCGATTTCAAGGATTCGTAATTAAAATTCGGGTGAACTAGGGAGAGTGGATCGGCCTATAAATCATTCGAGCAACAAAGGATCGATGCTAGAAATTTCAATTAAGTCTTTAGGAAATCCGGCGTTTTCCACCGAGCCTTAAGAGGTTCCAATGATATTGCAAAAGATCAAAATGCGGAATGCACTCTCTAATATTTGAAATCACGGTGAAAATTCTTCTGCGTCTCTTAAAGAATATTTTGTTTGACTGAAATTTTTAGCTGTGCCCTGAAAACGAGTCGGATGATCGTTGAAATACTGCGTGGCCTCGAATTTTGGTAATAGATAATAAGAATTATTCAGTGGAAAAAAACACAAGCTCTAAATATTATCAGTTTATCCCCCTCTTATTTTACGAGTAGCTTGTAGAGTTTCGGCACTCAATTCCTTTCATTTGTGTTCATAGAAGCGGTTAGGGGAAGCTTTGGTTGTTATTCTTGCTAATAGTGAGTTTCAGTTTCAATGGAACGCTAACTCGAGTTCTTCGCTCTTTATCCTCCATCCTTCTGAATCACTATTTTTTTCTCAACGACTTAATATGTGTGTACGTATGTACGTATGTATGTATGTATTTATTTATGTATTGAGTAAGACATTAATGGATTTGCTATCCAAGGATAGGCCTATTAAAATTTAAATCTCATTGTGCTTCCACGGAAGAATGCTGAGTCTAATTTACTTATTTATATCGTTTATATTTGCTTTTTAGTCACTTACCTTTATCTCAAGGTGGTAGTATATTAGAGGTAGGATATACAGCTAACAATACCTCGTCTGTATATCATGATATTGATTGCTCAGGAGAAAAAAAAAGCTACGTAATTACCCGATATAAAATCACCTGTTACATCGTTGATAAAGACGAAGAGTGTTTACTTTTGCGAATTTTACGAGGACTCGAGATGTATAAGAGTATTTTATTTTAAAGTGCTTTTATACATACAAGATGTTAAGAAGTTGCTCAAGTAAAGATGAGTAATTCATGAAATTTATTTTAGTTTACGTGCTTGCTTGGGTGCCAACAAATTCGCTCATTTAAAGAGAAACAGAAAATTTAATCCAAGTAACTTACAACAATATCGATAATTATTTAACCTTTTATTATTCGTTATTGTTGGAACGTTAAAAAAAAAAATTCGTGGTCATCACAGCTGCGATTTGTCTCTGACGTAGGTTGAAACAGAATACGATTCGGTGGCCAAGAGCTCGAGCCAAGGCCTGCTGTGACTTTATTCCAAAGAATGTGCGGAAGCCTATAAATACGCACACCGTCGATAATTATCGTGACGGGATGTCGCTGATCTAATGTGTGATCGCAGCTGCCTAAAATTAGAACGGCCATTCCTCTCCAGGTCGGTCTCTACACTTGTCATTGGTCAATGGCTACTGATAGTCCATGCTTTCCCAAAACAGTCGACTTTGATTGTCGGAAAAGGAAAAGCCTATTATAATGGGAAGAATAATTATTGAGGAATTTAAAGATGAAAGCTCTAGTGCAGCAGCTTCATGTGCTTATGTAAAAATAAGTTATTATTATCTACTACATTTTTGCTTTTCTTTTATTTATAAAATATGATAAAAATTGAAACAGTTTATCAGTTTTAGGTCAATATGGTGATGTTTTATTTTTGCGTTGATTACGAGAATAATTAAACATTAACTTAAAATCTAAGTTATATAGGGAGATAGATTATTGTATCCAAGTACAATACAAATGCAGCGCATCACAAATATTATTTTAAAAAGAAATAGTATCTATTTAAACATATAATTGTATTACAATGTACAGTAAATTCAATCATTTATCTAATTATTGATTACCAATTATTAGTTACTATTTTCTAATTACTAATTGGGTTATTTTAATTTTGTATTTTTTTTAGAAATGTAATGTCGTAATATATTTCAAACATTATATTCTTTTTGTTCTTATATAAATTATTTTGATAAATTAATGCTCTTACCTAGTAGAATCATGAATCTACCAAAGTGAAACCTTGCTTTAATTTAAAATAATTTGATAAAAAACCAACCGAAATTAAAATTAATTATATGAATCATTTAAAAATAATCATGATGCAATAATCGTATTATCTAAGATACTTCAAAAGACTACATATTAACATATTTGATTTGATGACTAAAGTATAATATTAATTAGTTTTCTAATGAAATGTACTCATCTATGTAAATAGTGGAAAGTCGATGAAAGGAATTGATTTCGTCTTGTAGCTTCTATATACGGGTAAAACGAAAAATAATGCATCTAAGGGCCATTGATCGGTCCATACGCTCATAGCTCCCTTAAAGTTATGCGTTACATGAGTATTACACATGTGCGTGCAGGCAGTATAAACAGCTAAGCTTGATGTAAATTTTTGTCTACTATATACTTGGATAAATTTGGACAAAGTAGAAATTTTACAACATTTGACTTTAAAAATTAACTTATAATACTATCTTGGAATAGAAGTACTATTAATTTTTCAAGTATTAACGACTTTGGTTTAGAGCCTTTAATGCGCAAAATCAACTTTGCAAATTATGTTACTACTTTTCTAATAAGACTAAATTATTTTCATCACAATCCGTGATATATAACAAACTAAATAGTTAGTTTGCACATCAATAATAAACTATTTTATAGTTCTGTCATCACCTTATGATTTCATGATTAATTTTCTTCTATATGAATCCATGTTAAATGTTTTACGTCAAAAAACAAACGACCTTGCCAATAAAGTAAATATGTTTTAATTAACTGTCTTTTTAATTCCTCGTATTTATTTCTCAATTTTTATGACTATCCTAATTTGTATAAATCCATCACACACACATTCTCTCTATTGATTAAATAAAAAACAGTAATGTATACCCATCGCTTCTTAAATTTCTTCATAGTCCGCTGTTTCTTCGCCTTTTCGTAAGCACCTATGCATTAGGAGCACATTTGTATTATTCATGCTTGTGTGTATGTTTGTACGTATTTTTGCATGTATGCATGTAGGTATGGATGGATGTATGTATGCACATATATCTATGAACGTAAGCATGTATTTATGTACTATCCTTTCGTCGTGCCAACGATTATTTCGGCAACTTTTTTTGACCGTTCTTCTTAGAGTCCACTACTCTTCTCGTCTCCCCTTATTCACTCACGTTTTCTCTTTTTTCTGCCATTTGTTTCACATTTAACACACAGCTACTGTTTCATAAGATTGAGGTCATTCGTTGTATACTTATGCATTGGGATAGAGAGAAAAATATAGAAATACCAAAGATAGATAGATATATAGATAGATGAGAGAGAGAGAGAGAGAGAGAGAGAGAGAGAGAGAGAGAGAGACAACAACGATGATGACAGCACTGACGCACGCGGGCGAGTTAAAATTTTGCTTATGTCGCGATCGTAGTCATTTCTCTCAGTTTTTGATGTGTATATGACTGTGCGCGTACGCCGCAACAGCGTCTGTATATATAACACAAGCATTACACCGCGTGAAAAAATCTTTTTGTAAAGAACAAGGGGAACGTAGGGTATTTCTCTTTCTCCCTAGTTAATCGGTTCTGCTGATAAAATTAACACGCATGAGATGACCAGAACATTTTTTAAATCACGTAGCTTATTAATTATCACACTTATCTCCGAGGATAGGAAGATTTTCATACGAAATCACGCGACTTTTTGTTTCTCAGTCTTCAATGCTACTTCTTTCTCTACCATTCTGTCTTCTTGCTATTCGATTAACTGAAGCTAGCGGTTTAATTAGTTGAGTATATATCTAATTGCATTCGATGCTTTTTTGTAAAGCCTTTATCCCCTCTCGCCTTAATCGATAGTCGCAACCGTTTCTGTTTATTCAACGATTGACGTTATGTATCTTATATATTTTTTTTGAAAATCCATACAGACATAATCATAATCTACATAATTTTAGATGTTCCATATATAGAAGCACAATAGTTCCTTGCATTTATAAAAAAACTTTCCTACCAAATTCGCTATTTGATTACTTTTAATAAATTACATGCTTCGATAACTTATTGAGCTAATATATCTTTGAATTCGCAAAGCTTGTTTTAGTTGCAATATACTTCATCTTAGTTACGCGAATTAGTAACTTGTGCAAAGAGTAGTCTATTTAAAAAATTCTTGCCGATATAATCTACCGAAGTATCGATTTATTTTCAATTACACTTAATGATTTAATTGATTTGCAAAATATATATGATAATATATATGCGTATATAATTATATATAAATATTTATATTATAGGATTATATAATAGATTGCTTATATTAATTTGTAAATACTGAATTAAATTATGACGTAAACAATTATACAGATATAAATAATAATAATAATAATAATAAAAATAATAATAATAATAATAATATGACGTAAACAATTATACAGATATAAATAATAATAATAATAATAATTTTCTTTTGGTATATATAAAATTATTTTCTGTTAAACTTGTAAATGAGGGAGTTAAACAACTATATGTAGTAATTGAAAAAGTCAACTTAAATAAAATTACTTGAGAATAATTGTAATACATATAACATTTTTGACAGATGTAAATTTAAAAACTTTTTTGCTATATCTTCATGGACAAATAAATTGTCTGTCATTCCCTTCTTTCCATTTTTACTTTTTGCTTGAAAAATTTTAATCTATTTTAAAACGAGTATAGAGTGGAAAAATATAACAATATTAAGAAGATAAAGATATCGTGGTTAGTTAAAAAAAGGTCGAAAACTCGCGAAAATCGAATGAGAGATACAAGAAAATTAGAAGAATGTAAAAGATGGGTGTTTAATATTTAGGGAATGGCTAGAGGAAAAATAAAATCGATTGACGATTTTTACTTAAATAGTCCACATCTCTTTCCCACTCTCTTGCGTGCGAGCTCTCTCTCTCGTAGGTACCTTGTTTAAGAAGAAAGACGTTTAAGATTTTTAGATTTTTTGTGAAAGGATAACCGCAGCGATGACCGCTTGTACACATGGACTCGCTTTTATCGTGAATATTGCAAGAGCATTCTAAAGCTATGGAGAGACGACAGTGGCGAGTGATGGTAGCGATATTAACAGATTTTGATGTCTTGCACTTATGTAATACGTACGTAAAATATGGCACTGCACAAATAGCTCGAATGTTCCTCGAAGCCGCATATCTACGGGTCTTTTTATTCATGTTGAATCACGGTAAACGAATTTCATATAAACGAAAAAGATGGAGGGAGAAACAAATAAGTCGCGGATGCGAACGCTGTATATCGTTTTTTATCGGCCTTTGCATTTGAGTTTATATGCGCGAGAAGAAATTTTTACTATACGGAACCTTCTATTTCTATATACATGAGCAGAAGAAACGATGTGTGAATCAGTGATTTTACCGTGGCTCTTACATACGCATGCGTGCATCAAATTCATTATAATTTTCATCTATGTCCACAATTCGTTTCTTCAACTTTATTCTATATTAGGCAACGAAAGGAAACAAAATAAGCACATATGGAATTTCTGTGATCGAATTGGCCTGGAATTTGTTTGCGATAAAGTTTATTTTTTATTTCTCCTATTCTCTTAACAAATCTGCACTGATTTTTCAAAATTTCAAATTTTTTAACATTGCATCATTTGTACTCTTATTATTACAATCTTACGCGTATGATACATTACCGTTCTTATTTAATTTCAATTATTAGTTGAAAAAGTAGATACCTTAAAGATAAATGTCTTCACAAATTCAAATATTATTTATTGAAAACAAAGAAATTTTTTCTCAATTCTAACTAAATCAATAACTATTTATTTTTTAGTATATTCGTAAAACATCTCAGTATTATCGTATTAAATTATATTATCATATTAAATTATATTATCGTATTAAATTATATTATCGTATTAAATTATATTATCGTATAAAATTATATCATTATGTTACCGTATTAATGTATTATCGTCATTAGTATATCAAGGAGATAAATTAATACAATTATTGTTGCTCAGAAATTATTTGTCGAAAGAAAATATCGCAAGTTCATAGCAGGTAATTCAATATAAAGATTACCAATTACAAAGTAAGGACATTAAGAAGGAAGATAAAAATAAATGTGAAAATACGTAGAGCAATTATAGTAAAGGAATTATTAGTAGAGAAAGTGAAAGGTTTTAGGAGCATTGATTATTTTTATAGTGCAGTCTTGAATACAATTAGAAGAGACGCGTCCAATTTCGCGGGGACATTCTTCGATTTTGACCTGTATTCCCGGTCATTTTACCATTTCATTACACTGGTTTTCTTGCAGTTCATATTATATACCTGGGCTTCCTAATACAGTGGTTATTGTATACGAGCGCGCAAGCCAATGTAATACACAGACAAAAGTCCTGCACGAGTCAACCATATAGTAAGGACCTATTCCCATTAGATTAAGGCATATCTGATTTTATCCGCAAAGTGGCCGACTTTTATGAAGTCTCGTCAATGCCTGATTCTACATTCTCATATTAGAGTTATAGACGGACGCTACTTCTTGTTCTACCTGAGCGTTTTACCTCCCATATATATTCAGCAAATTTTCAACTCATTCTAATTTTATTATCATGCAAAATACCGTTTTTACCTTTCTATTGTTATAAGAACATTTGATTTTGAACTCCATATTGTCTATTACTAATGGCATTTAAATACAATATATACAATTAGCTCTATTTAGCTTATTGTGCAGGTGCCTTTATTCATGTTTGTTTTTATATAGGCACATTATTCAGTTTTACGCAAAGTACTATACACAACTATCATTTTATTTTTTCAAGCTAAATTAAATTTTTTCAAAATAGTAGGTTAAATTGCTCTAATTAGTTATTTTCGTCGATTATGACAAATTTAATAAATACCATTGAATGTACGTCATTAGACGGAAATTAAAAATTTTTCGATTAAAATAATAAACTATATAATAACTATATAAAACTAATAAATTCATAAAAAATTATAAAAAGACAATTTAAATTGACTATGTTCATGTACATAAATATAAATATAATATATAATGTATATTCATGTACGACAAAAATTATGATTACTAAATTAATATTAATCATTGATTTTTTATTTTACAACCATTTTATAATTATATTGTTATCTTCTTATATAATTTAATGATTATTCAAGAGAGTTTAATATTATCGTTGTATTCAAATTGCTGATCTATAGGTATTTGTAATTAAAATTTTTATAATCACATATATTTTGAATATTATTTTTAGTGATACTAAATATATGTTTAACAATAATTATGTCAAATTAATATTTAATAAAAAATAACTAATATTGAAATATGTATGAACATATATATATATTAATGAGTATGTTATAGTAAAGAAATAAGTTTTATATATTTTTATAATTTAAATTTTTGTAGCATTGGGAATTGTTAAAATGTTAAAATGTTAAAACGTAAAAACGCATTATTTCAAAAGTAAATAATACCTTTATTTGTAACTTAAACAGTAATAGCAGGGATATAAAACTACAAAATTATAAATATAAATTAATTCCATTTTTCACTATTTAAGCTCTACTTTGCATATTGGAAATATATAAATATATAAATATCCAATGTATCTATTAGAAATGTCTTAGTTAAAATCAAATAAATGGTTGTCAACATTAATGTATAATATTCCTGTATCAATAAATTAGAACCTTATCATCTAATTATTTTCCTTTTATTTATTTGCCCAATTCAGTCTTTGGATGAGTTACCATAACGATAAATATACATGACATTGAATTGAGCTTGGAATCAGATTTTGTAGTGCGAGTCGCAAAAGCGTCGAAGTTGATATTCATTATTACGAAGGGCCAAAAATGCACACGAAAGTTGGGCACAAGTACTGGGAGAGCAAAAACTTGTTGCGAGTTCCAAAACCGTCCTGACCCACTTTACTCCGTCTCATGGCAATGCGCGCGCGTCTGCACCAGATACGTACACGCGTGCTCATGCAAGAGTCACGTAGCTCGCACCCATCCGCGTTCAATGTATAAAATTAACTCTGCATGTATTTTCTTGAATATTAATACAAGCTCTGTCTAGTTTTCGTTATTTTTTAGCTTTTATATATTTTATTTTATATTTTCCGTCCCAAATTTTAAAAACTTTTATCGATTTATAATTATTTAATAATTGTTTAAGACTGTAAATACGCGTCTTGAAAAACTGTACTTCAAAAATACTTTATACATCAATTAAAATTTGTATGTTGTTTAAAGTAGTTTTCGATCGAAGAATTTTGATCAATAGTTTCCATATTTTTCAATATTTAACTTTGAACTTTGAATTATAATTCTATGTGACAAAATAATTTTTAAAAATTTATCATCAATGTAAATTTGTAAAAGTGTAATTTATGCCTTTACCTGTTAAATGTGGATAAGCTTTTCGTAGTCACAGTACTCAACTTTTATAGCTCAACCTAGAGACCTTATTGCATGCAGCTAAAAATTTTACTATGCTCGAGCTAAAGCTATAAAGTAAAAAAATTTCCTGTATTTCAATATTTCGTACTTTTTACGAAGTTTGTTAATAATATATGCATTTATAGTCATTTAACCTATGACAGATTTGAATTCTTCTTGAATATTAACAATAAGTTCGAATAATTGATAGTATAAGTGACATTTATAATTTATTTTTGCTGAATCATTTTCAGGTGAATTATAAAAAAAAAAAAAAAAAAAAAAAAAATTGAGAATGTAAGAAGTTTGTATGTAGGAAGTTCTTAAATATATTACCGAGTGCTTCTTTTAACGAGATTCAGTATGTCATATCTGTTGTGTTTCTCAAAGTTTTGATTCTCAATCCATACGTGTATTATATTTTTGTAGAAGCAATATTTGGGAAATTGAGTTGTTGAAACTATAGGATGAATAAAAGCTTGGAAAGTATCAATAATTCAAAGTGAATGACTTCCCCAGATTTCATTGTAATTTTACTTTGCTTACTCGTGCAGTTCCTTCTTAAGTAAAGTCTCATTCTATTCAATTAGGATTCCACGTATTATGGTTTAAAATTTTTTTTAAAAAATCATGTATTGTGTTCGACTTCTCTGTGTTAAAATCGTGATATTAAAGATCTTATTTATCAAATTGTTTAAAAATTGAATTCAAAAGTTGAATTGAAAATGAATGTGAATGTGAATTATTCTGATTCGTGCCCTGGAATCTTTGTCGTTCATTCTTGCAGTTGCAAAAAACAGATGCATGACATGAAAAAGATGTAAACGAAAAAGAAGAGTGAAGACGTATAGAAAACGTACAATTCTTTGCGGTCAAAGAGATAATAACCATCTTTTCGCCGTTAAAAGAACGCGTGGATAGTGGAAGAAAAAGTAAGAGATTTTGTGGCTCGAGGTGAATTATCTGCGGAAGTCGCGTTTACATTCGAGTAGCACCTTCTTTAAACCGACGTTTATTTATAACGTATCGGCTGACATTAAGATTCGCTTTGCTTCGGCATTCGGGAGTTCGTCGGCCGCGTTATTTCCCCTTTCGCCGCACGTCTTATCCCTCGTATCGAGGGCCCCATTAGCGAGCAGCTCGCGGAATTTCTTGACGTTCGGTTCGTGATTTCGCGATTACCGTTCGATCGCGGCACGAGTCGTTGAACTGAGCAAAGACGGGATTCGGAATACGTCCGGGGTCTCTAGAGACGGGGCGTGCATAAATCCATAGGCCGCGGCAGGACTCGCGCATAAATCGCGAGCACGTGCGCATTTTATAAGGCTTTGCTCAGGTGACGAAGACGTGTGCAGTTCTGCGTAGGTTTTATGGTGAGAAAGACGTTGGAGGCGATGAGAGAGAGGATATCCACACGAAAAAAAGTGCTACGGCATGCGGTAGGTAACGTAGAGATTTATAGGCATTAGTTATAATAGGTTGTAGAAATTAATCCAGACCTCGCCCCTCACGAGCGCAACATTATCACCTCTCTCTCTCTCTCTCTCTCTCTCTCTCTCTCTCTCTCTCTCTCCCTCTATCTCGTTATTTTTGTTCTTTTAAGTTTCTTTCTTCGTTAATTAGCTTTACTCGCAGCTGAGGTTCATTTTTTAATATTTTTTTCAACAAAACCGCGACCTGTAACCACGATAATAGCCGAGGTCGAAATGCTGCTCCACAAAATAACCGAGCACCGACCAAAAATTTACTTCAGTAGCAAACGATCAGGGGATTGGCAGCACTATCTAATTCGCTGAGGAACGTGTCAATTGGGCCATTTTAGTATAGTTGCCGATGGCAGACAAACGCCCTGCGAACTCTAATTAATGAAGCGGTGAGATGTACATATATTCATAGGAGGATGGAAAAGATGAATAGATTAATATATCGAAAGAAACCAGATTCAGTGTATTTTGAAGCAAGACCAATTAATTTCGCGGGATGCGAGTTAAGATGCTCGCGCCTTTCTATTCGCTTTGCTTGTTCAAGCATTATTTGTCCTTGTGGTGAAGTGATCGCGCGTATGCACGGGTCTCTTGCGACTACCTCAGTCTCCTTCTCTTTTCCTCTGTCGTCCGCCCTTTTTTGGGTTCTCCCGCTGGGCGCGCGTCCGACGACAGCGCACGCAGACGGATAAAAAAGGCCGATCAATAACAACAGAAGAAGCCGCCGTGTGCGAAATAACGCAGCTGGATTTTCTAAAAGTCATTTCTAGTCCAACTGCCAGAAATTAACTATGACTTTGAAGCTAGTGGGGTTTCCACAGATTTCTGACTTTACAACACGTTTCCTCAATTGTGAACTATTAAAGATAGTTACACTTTTCTTAGAAAATGTCCATCTTTTCTGTCTCTCTTAATTCTATTTCTTATTAGCAGTAGTGAGCGTTAAATTTTATTCATTTGTGTCTACAGAATTTTTAAACTATCGAATTTTTTCTCTTCAAAACACTGTTTTTTAAATATTATTTTCATTATATTTACTATGTATAATCATTTTAAAATATAGATGTCAATACCTATGTATCCATAATCAAGCGAAAATATTTGGTATAACATCTAATCATATATTCGGTATAGCATCTATAACATCTAATAGTTTAATAATGGATTTTCAACTGTTAATTTTATTTAGAATTTGAATGACATTAGGTGTTATAATTAAAAATTAATTTTGTTGTTTTTGTAAATATATAAAATTTTACGATTGTATCAATTTATTTTTCATAGCACAATGGGTAAAAATTTTATCATATGTTATTGTTATAACTATTTTAAAAATATTTATTAAATTATATAATCATTCAAATTGATGTAATAAAATTAAAAAAAATTCATTTTGGCTCTTATTTAACATCTTTTATATTATAGGATACAAAACACTATTTTTTAATTTTTTAATTTATTTTTTTTTCTTATTATTTTATTATTTTATTTATTATTTTTTAATTTTATAAATATCAACACATTTTTGTAGTTTTTTTTACATCGCTTACATAAATAAAAATCTATCTATTAATCACGAATATTTTTCCCTTTATATTTATCAAAATTATTTGATTGATTATTTGATTAGATAAAAGTGTGATAATTTAAATATAATTTAATTTATTTTATAGTTTAATTAAACAGCATATTTTTAACTTTAAAATTTAATCTTAGTAATTATTAAGAAAATATTTACATTAAATAATATGTATTTGTAACGTATGCTAATTAACGAATAATAGTGAAATATTTTCAAAATTATATTTCAGATAATGTAAATCTATAATATAGTCAGAGTATTAAATATTTAAAATAATTATAAAATTTTATGTCATAAAAATTATGTTTTTAATATACTTTTATTTATTTTATAAGATATATTTGGCAGCTATGAATAATAACATTAATTAAATAAGATTAATTAAAACTATAATTACAACTATCGTCATTGTATGTAATAAAAGAAATATACTTTTTAAATGTAAAATATTTTGAATAAAAATTTTTATTAAATTGAATAATCCTTATTATTTCAAAGTATAAATTTCTTTTATAACTTCCTTTCATGAAACGATGTTATATTTTTCAAAGATATAGGTCAATATATTAAACTATTGGGCCTATTATATTTTAAATACACAATTATTATATTAAATTAATTTAATAATATATTATTACTAAAATACAAAAATAATTTAAATTTAATTTATAATAAATGAAAATTCTTTTTTATGAAGTACAGTTGATTGACGATTCTATTTTAAAATTATTTAAAGTAGTATGATTTTGTAATTTCATAATTTCAATAAACTACTTTCATTAATTCATATAAATAATAGTATTCAGATGAGATTATTATTATTACTATTCATGAAGAAACTATTTTTATTATACACACGCATAAATTTTAATACTTTTTTGGTAAACCAAATAATAATTTAGACATTATTTCATAAATTTGAATGCCATAATGTAATCGATCATATATTATTTCATAAATTTACTATACTGAAATAATGTATAAAAATTATGGAAATAATATATAAAAAATACTTTTTATATAGTTATTTAACAATTTAAAATGTGAATTATATTAAGCATTTTACAATAAAATATAATGATCGAAAAATTATTACGCAGAAATATGTAAATTGTATAATTTTTATGGAACTTTTTAAAAATGTATCAAAAATAATTATTTTTACTCAAATTTATAATATTTTGTACATATTAAATTATAACAAATATTTTGTTTGAATAATTAGTTATTAATAAATACATTCATGTTAATAAGGTAAAATAATTTATTACTATCTTAAAAATCTAATATATAAAAATTGTTAATAATATATACTTATTGGATAGTAAGATTTCAATAAAAGATTTCGTTATTAAAATTTTCAATTTAATACAAAATTGAGTTTTATATAAATAAATTTCTTTAAAAGATTTTAAACATAATAATTATTTATTTTTAGTAATTATTTATTTTTAATATTAAACAAAATTATGATCTGAGCCTACTATTATTGTATTATTATCGTACTGTAATATTTACCGTTATTATTCGAGATCTCGAAATTATAATTATAACTTCAACATTTATAATTCTACTTGTTGATGCTATTAATTAAAATAATATTTTAAAAGTATTTGTTAGAATTAATTTTAGATTAATTATTACGTTCTCGATTGAATTTATGGATGCTGTATTCTTTTTCATTTAGGTTCAACCATTTCATTTCATTTTATTTAAGAAATAAAAATAGTAGAGCACTATTGCATTCTAAAAATTTTTGAATGGCTAAAAATCAACAAATCAATAATGAGTAACAGCGTGTTAGTTCCTGGCGTAGTTAGTTAGCTAGTATTTGTTCTGTTTTATTTATTTATCAGTTATCTCTTTTTTCTAAATAGCTGTAGCCTTCTGCAAAAAGGGGGTGACTAGGGCAAAAGTGTTACGCATACCCACACACATACAGATGGAGATACATTCGAAATGGAAAATTGAGGGCATGCTTGTATATGTAGGTCAAGTGTGAAAATTCTCCTCTTTGAACATTATTTCAATTCTCAGGAAAAACGTCCTTAAGAATTTCTGGAAACGCTTTAATTCGCGAGATCACGTCTTTTACGAATGCAGTTATGGAGCTCCCTATCACTTTATTTTAGTCACGTGTAAGTTCGCAATTAGATTTAAAAAAAATTTTCTTTTGCAAATTTTTTGATATGTTCAAAACTTCATACTATTTCCCTCTTTTTTTCTCTTTTCTTGGCCCTCTCTGTTCTAAACTCTCTTTCTGTCTAGTGCTTACTTTCTACTGTTCTACCGGGTGTATACATGCACGCGGCTCGTCAAGGGAAAGAACGAGATTAAGGATCGATATTTACCCTCAGGAAAAACCAGCGAACCAGCGAGAGACGTCGTGCACACACACACATATATATATATATATATACATATATATGTATGTATAGGTATAGGTGCTAATAATATTGCTACGAGGAAACACGAGCAACTAAACGAAAGAAAGAACACTCAAGGGAGATAGAGTGAGAGCGAGGGAGACAGAAGGGGTTGGAGATAGAGTGTCCTCCGTAAGACAGCGCATTCTATATATGTTCCATATACGCCTGCGCTCACATGCAATCACTCCCAAAGAAAAAATCCCTGAAGCACCATCTTTGTCGTCACGGAGAGAGTCTCTCTTTTTAAAAAGTCCATCTTTTTCCTTCGTACTCTTGCCAATTCGAAAAATAAAGAAGTGTGCGTGAAAAAAAGAGAGGTAAGAGCACTAGGCTACATACTTTATTGCTTTCTTGCTTCGCACTTCATATCGGTTTTTACACGTAGTTCGTATATGAGTACGTATTTTCCAGCTACATCTATACACGTCCTGGGTTTGCAAAAGTAAAAGAATGAAGGAAGTGAGCGAGAAGGGGGGAGGGGGAAATAGGGGAAATCAATTGCTAAGAGAATTGATGATGGATGGAAAATAAGAGAGATTAAAAAGTGTAGCGAACTGGATAAAACAGAACTAGAGAAGAAACCCTGTTTTACGGCAATTTCTTTTATGCCCATTTCATGAAGTTTAGTGCCCTATAAACAGACGGAAAGATCATAGAGATCAAGATCATGCTAGCTAGCAATATAATAAAAAAAAAACGTCATAAATTACGTTCATAAGTAGTCTAGTATTGCTAGCTAGATATAAGTTTGCAAACTTACTATTTTTTCTATGTAAACATTAATTGTGTATGTATAATCCATTAGCTTAATTTTATACGAATAAATTACAATTCAAAAAAAAACCTTCTATTCTGAGTTCTAATCAATTAATCAATATTTTTTATGATACTACAAGTTTCTTTTGATATTTGACTACAATATTATATAATTATAGTCTCGTTATTAATCATTTTGTTTAGAGAGTTTATTATTTTCCAACATGCTCTAAGAACGCGTTTATTCTTTATCATATATTAGTTTACATATTAATATTTCACATTTATCTTACATCAATAAATAATATTTGCTAATATATATTATATCTAATATATATATATCAATAATAATATTTGCTGTGTATATTCTGATAATTTAATGTTTAATTTAATATCAACGTTTGTTTTTTATTTCTATAAATAACATAGAAAATTATAGATTTTTGTTTATAATAAACATGAAATAAATATATAATAACTTCTTCATAATAACATATAATTTTGCTATATAATATTATATAAAATTAGTAATAACATATAAAAAAAAGTTTGAAACGTATTTTTCATATGTTGTCTATAATAAGCTTAATAGTTACTTTTATACATTATTTACTAATTTATTAACAATGTATTAATGTGTTTGAATATTTATTTGCTTTATATTATTTTAATTTAAATAAAAAAAAATTTAGCAACTAAGAATAAATGAATAATACAATTTTTTAAATAAAAAAAATCTAATAAAATATTTTACTAATATTTTAAATTTAATTTTTTAACAGTTATTATTATACGATTATTTACCTTAATTAATTGTATGTTTTTATTACCTTAATTGTAAAAATTTTAATTATTATAGTTTTTAATTATTAAGCAAGTAGAATTTTTTGAATTCTAATTTTTGACAAGGTAATAAAAAATTTTCAATTTTGTTTTACATAGTCACTAGATATGATAAATAAAATATATTAATATTAATTTATTTGAAATTAATTGTATATATATATATATTTCTTGCCATTGAATATATTTTCCTAAATTTGCATTCTCAAACTTTTAAAATGTATGACTCATTTCTCAATCTTTTTTTGAAATAAAAAATGTACACTTTGTATTAAATATATTTGATAAATTTAGTAAGCTCATTATTATTTTTCTATTTTGATTTAAAATCAAATTTAATTTAATCCAAAATATATATTTGACTGAATTTTAAAAGTATTTTAATAATATTAAATAATTATTTATTTTATGCTGTTAGGATTTGTTCCAATAAATAATATGATTTTTTATTCGATTATAAATATTCTTGAAGAAATTGATCAACTATGATTCAAATTATAACATTCTAGAATTGAGTGTTTTAATCCGAAGTTAATGTACTTTTCGATTGGGCATTTAGTTACTTATTATGGTAGTTTCAGAATTTATTGTAGAAAATTAAGTTATACATTTGATGTATACTTTTATGGTACTTGTATGTATACTTGATATATATATGTAATATTAAAAACTACTATTAATCCATATTACCTAAAATGTAAAGTAATTTTTAGTTAAAAAAGATTAACAGTACTTTTTAATCTCTTGACAAAAACTTATAAAGCAATAATACAAATAATCTGAATGCCTTATGCTAATAATTTAATAGTAAGAAACAAATGAATAAATTGGTAATCGGTAATTCAAGATTGAATAATTTAATGCACTCTGAGTTTATAAGAAATACATCTATCAGTGCAACAGTTATGGGCATTCACTAGTCTCAATCGACTATAACTTTGCACTTAACATTACGATGGCACTATCATTTTGCAAATTTTCCGTATGCCTTAATAGATTACTCAATAGTATCTCATAGATCATTAGTTTCCTTGCTATTACCTCTCTTTTTAGTATTACGTTTGTGCACGTAGGTCTTTTATAACTTTGTGTAACTTTATCAATGTTCCAAATATGACGGGGTTTGTCATATATAATGCCACAAAATCACGTGCTTTTTTTGTCTGTAGTACTTCTTATTATAAAATTATTCATTCTCTCTCAGATTTTCTACTTTAGTTGTTTTTTAAAGTATTTTTTTAAAGTATTGTTCTTTTTTTTATTGCTGGTCTCTGTATATTGCATATTTCCTTCATTGCGTATTATTTTGTTTAATTACATTAGTTTTTATTTATTTTTTACGCCTTTTCTAATAAAAATACAATTTTTATAACATAGATTTTTTTATTATATTGTCTTTTGTTAAAAGTTTTATATGGATACTTCCTGTCCAATAAGTCTTAAAAAAAGTTTTTAATTGACTCATAAATGTTAGCGTTTTACTCACAAAAATTTTAATTTTTATACTATAACATATATTTTGTTTAGTTTTGCATTTTGCATTATATATTATATATTATATATTATACATTATATATTATACATTATCTTTTGTAAGTCAACTTAATTTTCTTAACATACTATATTACACAAAATATAAAAAAAGTAGACTAGAAAAAAGACTGTAGAACATTTTTGAGTTCTAATATAGGGAATATGCGTATAGGTGTCGGTGGTTTAAAAATAGATAGATCCGGAAAAATTAAATTACTCAAAGGATACCAACATTGATTTACTAAATAAAAAATAAATTACAGACTTAATAAGCAACTAAAAATAAGTAAATGTTAAAAAAGAATTGTTTTGATAATTAATATTTTCATTTGTTTTCAATGAGTAATACTACATATTCCTGTTGCATATAAGCAGACAAAAGATAAAAGTAACGAAATAAGATAAAAGATGTGTCAGTGGACTTAAAAGTGTTTACTCCAAGCTCCCTCTTCGCGTTTCTTTGCGTAATTCCGCGAACAACCCTTCATTCTTATTTTCCTTCATCGTAATTTGCACACAGCTTCACGAATATATTCTACTATATATGTGTAAGTATATATTTTCACGCACGAGTGACGAAGCCGATAACACGAATGTAGTGCATTTGCAGCTGAGAGCTTCCTCGACACCATCCGCCTCCTTTTTCTCTTAGCTGCTGCCACCGCCAACGCTGTCGCCGCTGCCGTCGACGCTCAACGCCCAACATCGCTTTTATCCACACGCTTGGATGAGTAGACCCGCATTGCTGGACTAGAGGACGCCAGAGATAGTGCTAAAAGATGAGCATGTGAGTGAGAGTGAGATAGAACAGGCAAAACAACTGACGGATGATGAAGAGAGAGAAAGACAGAGAGGACGGGAGTGGAGGTGAAATCCCTCTTGGGAGTTGCATATATATATATATATATATATAGCCTTTATATATATAGCTATAGTTACGAGCATAGATATATAGATATAGGTGTAGCAGGACGCAACGGTGTGGCCTTATTGACTCTCTTGCTCTGCCTCCCTCGGAGCTGCATTTCACAAGAGGTGGTAGCGAAGTTCGTGGGGTGGCAAAACGTACCCATAGTTTCGTGCGTCCGCTTGGTGAGTGGGTAAGGTGGGGTTGGTAAGGGGATAATCAAGGGATATTAGACAAGGCGAACTAGAGTTGTGTATCTATATGTATATGTGGCGTCATACACGCGTAGAGCTACTATCGCGGACACCAAATTGAAAAGCAATTTTAATAAGGTTAATATTAAATGACAGGAGATAAATTTTGTCCTTTTATGTCCCTCTTTTATTGTATATATCAAGCAGATGAAACGGGAAAGATGCAGTTGGAGAAAATCGAAAAAGTCGGTTAATTGAAAATACTAGCATTGGGCGCTAGTTATATTTGATTCTTTCTATGATTTCATATTCGGCAATTTATAAATGTTACGTGTCATATATGCGGACAAGACAATTTAGAAATGTAGTTTTATGATACATGGCAAGATTAATAAATATTGGATATGCATTTAATTAACAATATCCAACACTTACTTAAATAAATTATATACAACAATTACGTGATTTATAAATCATACTAAAATCTTAATGCGATTCATATTATAATTTATTTATATTATAATTCAATTTATACATAATTCAATTTATATTTAAAATTGTGACTCAAATAATTAATAGCATAAATTTTAAAAAACGTTTTATTAATTAGTAATTTTCGTTTTTTGCAGCATATTGAGTTGGATGTTGAAATTAATTTAGACTATATTTCCAAATCTTCATTATTTTATTTGAATCATTTTTTAATAGTTTTTAAATAATTTTATATAAATACACAAAAATGAAATGACCTACCCTAAATTGAATTTTGAATTATGTAACATCATAAAGCAGTCAATAAAAAAATAATTTTAAATCTAATTACCCCGAATTTAATACAAATTTTCAAAAGTAAAATTACAAAATTACAAAATTAAAAAATTACCTTTACAAACATTTTTGTTAAATGTGCGAGAAAAATTTTTTCGTTTTACAATAACATAGTCTATGATTCCGAATAATAGGATGGTGCACATATCTAATTACATTTTTATTATTATGAGTAAAATTTAATAATTTCGGTAAAATTCTGTATTGCTGTGTATTATATTTTTAAACGTTAGCAATGATTAGAAATGAAAAGATTTAAACAGGAAAATTTTATTTTATACAATTTCAAATAAATCATTAATGCTTGAGAAAAATAAATCAATAAGAACAAACGTTTTCATATTTAATCAAACTAATTATATCTAAAATAGCATTCAATTAATAATATAATATTACTAATTAATATAATATACGACTTCAGTTAATTATAAAGGAAACATAGACGGATCAAAGCATGAACAAATATTATATTATATTTTTTAATTACAGTAGAGTTATTTTTTAAGAAGTTTTATTAATAGGGTTACTTATTTATAAAAACTTCAATTAAGACCTCGTGAGATAAGTAACTCAAACACAACACTTCGTTAAAAAAGAGCATTGATCAAAGATTTAGTAGCGTAGCGTAGAATCGAATAGTGACAGACGCTGAGGTCGTAGCGATCGATCACCAGATGTATGCCCTGGGGGTATTTACTGATTGAAAGCGTCGGCACGTTCATATGCATACGTTCGCGATCGCTGTTACATGGTTGTACTTCGCAGGAAACAAAGAGCTGCGCGCTCGATAAACTTCAAGCGATCCATTCAAATCGTGGGATGCCCCGATCTGTTTGGTGGATCACCCTATTGTGCGCGTTTTAACTCCGGTGTGTATGAAAGGTGGGGATAAGAGAAAGTGGCGTAACCATAGCCCGTGGACTCAAATTAAGCGCAAACTTCCCCCGTTGGTGCATTTCCGTCAGCTACGATTATTTTTGCGATTAAATTCGAACAACATCTAAATAAATAATTAAAGAAAATAAGAGAATGTCTTAATAGTTACTCGCGTGTAAGAGAACCGGCGAGTTAATTTACTCCGTTCGCGGAAAAATATGCGGGGCGAATGAGAGGTGAGACAATCGGAATTTCAGAAAAACAATAAGAGGGATGAATCCAGATGGTGAGTAGTAGACATGTAAGGGGTGAAAAGCTGTTCCAATTTATTTACAGTGAAACATATGATTATTACAAGTGCGAAAAAGCAGGATTTTATTTACAAACTTAAGTACATACGTTACGAGTAAATAAGCTGCACCGAACTTGCACCTCGCACGCTTGAATAGGAATTAGCCAACGATATGCTCCCAGGACTGATGGATATTACACAAGTATTAGGAAGAGAATTTGAAAGTGGCGGAATACAATGGAGGAAGGTGTTTGAGTGGACAGCTGTAGGTTTTACAAGGCACTGCTAACGACGAAGTCTCGACATGCCGCGAATTGCAGTCGATCGAAACTTTATCTTATCAGCGCTAGTCTAGCGTTGGCTATTTTCTCCCTGAGTTTAATTGCCAGATCATAACGCCACGATTGAAATTCCAAAATGGAGAAAATTATGGAGGTAGAATTATTTTATTAACACACGAAATTGATGGTAAATGATGTGCCCCTAGGAAAGCAGCATATCGGCTTACTGGGCGTGACTTAGTCCGGAGAGGACCTTCCCCGTGTCTTGATCCTTTGACAACTTGCGTAACTCGCGTCTCAGTAAATTTCCTGAAAAAGAAGTCAGAGATCTTCGGCTTTCTCTTTCAATCTCTCACGAACTTTTTTTCGTGTTTATGCAGGTAGAGCGACTATCTGATGAAATTGCGGTCGGATTTTCTTTTTTTCTCTGACTCTGTTTATAGTCGATCAGATGCACAGTTGTGGACATGGTCAAGAGATCTCGAAAAAATCTTGTTATTATGGAAGCACTAATAAAATCAGCGGTCTCGCATTTCTCTATCGCGGAAATAATGAATTTCGTTTTGTAGAGAAATTATGGTCCCCATCACTTGTCCAACCTTATAAATCTTCTTTTACGTGTGTCTTTTATTCCTCATCCCTTTAATTTTCGAATCACATCATTGATTCCGAGGCTCGCGTTACGTTCTTCTCCTAAAGGCGTCATGTATTAGATTAGATCCGAGCAAGGAATTTCTTGATCAGATATCATTTCAGTGTTTCGTGAGTGTATTGAAAGAAAAATAGTAACATAGCCATTTAATTTCAATTTTAATTATCAATTATTTTAATAAGCTAAGTTGTATAATATCTTTCAATTTTATTTTTTTGGGTGTATTTTCAATAGGTCCCTCTCGTATAAGAAACATTTCGAAAGAATGTTGATGAGTGTGAATTTATTTAATCAAATATTTAATCAATTTATTTAATCAAATTTATTTAATATATTCAAATATGGCCACTGAATAAAGTTGATTTATGTACAAATACATTCTCCTGATACATACATACACATCAAGAAAAAATAGAAAAATATATATATAGAAATAGAGAGATAGAAAGAAATTTAAATTAAATCTGTGTTTTTCTTCATCGACGATACAGGAAAGATTCACTTTAGGATGCGGTCGATCCTTTTCTCCCATTTTAGGCCTTTCATCCAAAAAGTCTACTTTCCCAAGAGCTCCCTCCTGAATAATACTAAGCGCGGTTCTGCCTGATCTCCCTGATACTTTCGCGATTTTCCCGCCCGCGGTTTCCCCGGGGTGGTCTGTTTCATCCATCCGGTCGGTCACGCGTGACTGCACGTTCAAGTCTGCGTTTCGCATGACTCCCGCTGGGGCATACTTTTCTAGTACGTAATATGAAGGGTACCAAATTTTCCACGGGAACACGCACGGTGTGCGTGCATTGATCGAAGCTAATCAAAAAAATTAGGCAGCACCACTAATCGTCCGTCTGCATAATTCCCAAAAAACTCGACGGGTGTGCCATTCTACGTTTTCGGAACACTATTGAGACCTTACTCGACGATTGCTTCTCCCGAATTTATGCAAGCATTAATCGACATTATATAGAATAATGGGGACGTCCTTCTTCTATCTGATTTACTTCCATTAGTGTACAAGTGCAGTGTGAACATTTTCCTTCGGTGCCGTATCACTTTTTACACTCTCTTTCTCTCTCTCTCTCTCTCTCTCTCTCTTCGTCTCTGCCCTGTCCTTCCCTATCTCTTCTTTGATTCACTCTGATTTAACTACTAGTATTTAATCTCTTTTTTTATTTTACTGTTTTTATATCTAAACAGAAAAGAAGAGGATGATAAGCGCTTGTAAGTAGAAACTTTCGAGTTACAAAGAGCCTTGCTTTTAATTCGGTATAATCCAAAAGGTTCAATATTAAATTCAACAGTCAGAGGAATATAATTAATATGTGGGTTTAAAATTATGTAATGGGATTCAAAAAAGATTTCGGATTCACAGTAGTTACCTGTAATTTCTTTTCATAACAACTATTTAATTTGTTTCGTAATCAATCCATAAAAAATTTGTAAGCTCAACAATAATTATAATGTTGTAGTTAAGAAAACATATCAAAACTAGTTTCGTTATATTACAGTAGTTTAAGATTCTCATTTTTCCAGAAGCTATTTATGAAGTTAGCTCAATGATGTTAATAATAAAAAATGGTCAAAATACTTGAAGCTGCAGCCTGAATTCAATGAACGGCAACTACAAAAACAAAAAATCTGTAATGAAAGCCTTTGTTTACTTTTGTCCTAATATGCATATGAATCATAATTAAAGATAAAAATTCTTAGAATTTTCAGCATCAAAATTGTTTCTTCTATCTTCGGTTCTATGTCTATTTTCGGTGGGATCCCTTTTTTCCCCGTGTTGTTTTTCTTCTAATGTGACATTACAGTCGATAACTAGTAATTGTCGATGCATGCATACACGTGTCTACGGCTACCTCTTGGCTATTAGATAAGTATGACACACGGGAAAAGTCATAAAATGCAAAAAAAGGAGGCTGAAATAAAGGAAACATTTCTCAGCGTTTCCTCATACACCAGAAGAAAATATTTTCAGTATAGGTTCTGTTCTCAATGTTACCGGGAGCTGTGCCAAAGCAATTTCCTCCGGCACGCAAACAAAGTCTCAGCTCTGAAGTCCAAGCAGAGAACAAGATTAAAGTATTCTAGGAAGGATGTATTCGTGCCTAGGTCGGGACATTTATTGTTGCAAAGAAAATCATCAGGCGATAGTTTTCGCGATCCTCATTTTATGGCGACCTACATTCTTCACCTCATTCTATTTATTCTTAATTAGGAATCTTACAGTAAACATACTTTTGCTATGTTTGCACGGTAGGGTGGATAAATAATTCTTTCTATATATTTTATTTTGATCAAGGTTTTATCAGTCAATGATTTTTAACTAACACTACAGAAAATCTTTTTATAAATGAACATAATTTATTATTTATTATTATATACGCATTGCTTTTCTATGAAAAAATATTTTTCTAAATATAAATTATAATTTTATTATAATTTTATTATTTTTATAAATATAAATATAATATTTTTCTAAATAAGAAATTTGTAAGAATTTGTTTTGTAAATAACGTTTTAGTTTCATCAGCTATGATGTATTTATAGCATTTTAATTTCATTTTGTTTTAACAGCCTTTTACCTATATATATATTTCAATATCTTATTGATCAACACCATACGTAATATCGTTATTCCTTTTTATCGATAAAGAGAAAATATTTTTCTTAATTTTTAATTAAATATAAGACTTAAAAAAACAAAATACAAAGTATCATGATCATTTAAAGTGGTTAAACTATCCATAAATAACTTTTGGCTACTGTAATTACTTAATATGTTAAACAACCTATTAGTAATGCTTATTTTATTGCTGAGAATTGCCAATTGCTGTTAAGGAGGTATCAATTGGGATTTTATTAATCTAGTAATTTCTCGGATAATAATTATTGAAGCAGGACATTCAATTTTGCTATAGATTGTAACACAACGTTTATCTTGACTCCACACTATTCAAATTCTTCAAGTTTTTTCTTAATATTCTTAGCCGTTCTTTGTTGTGAATTAGGTATTCTTCTTTTCTGCGCACAGTATGAAAGGGATGTCCATACATAAATTTATCGAGTCAAGTCCTACACACTCTATACTATACGTTCGGATCTTGCCGGGTTATTATTATGATAGCTAAAAGTGTACAAGTGCCATTATAAGATAACGGTGAGATATGAAAGAAAGGCAGGTAGAGAAATCTCGAATAAGATTCATAAATATTAGCTTCGAAAAAGGGTCGCGCGAGTTTTCAAGGTTTTTCCAAATATGTTTCAAGGAAGACAACTAATACGTTTCCTCCTAGCCCTTGAATGTCAATTTAAAGGTAATGCTTTTCAAAATTTAAATTGAACGTGTCTGAAAATAATTATGAATTACGTGAATACAAATAAGGAAATAAAAGAATACGAAGCATATTATATTTAGATATACATTTCAGACATCACAATTGAATGTTTTTCGGTAATTGCGGAAGCAGTACTTGTTTATCTGTTGATATTTCTATGCATTTAACCTGCTCGATATTTGCTGTAATTACGATTTTATAACTAATTCACTTGTATTAATGTAATATTTAATATGGCATCGTCTATTTGTTTTTTTTTTGTTTTTAATTCAATACAAATCTTGGTTATAACAATGTTAAGAAATCTATAGATCACGATTTATATTAGTAATTATATAATTTTAAAGTATACCTGATCCTTTTTACCAATTTTATTATAACAAATATTTTTAATATAATTATATAACAAAATTTTTAATAATTAATTTTCATTGCGCATAAATTTAGTTTATCAGCAATATTTAGTTTTTTTTTAATACACTCACTGAAAATAGCAAATAATTATCTATACGTAAATTATCCAGAGATTTTTCGGCTTTTGAAAACATATACAAAATAATAAATTTTAAATATATAATTTTAAGTAGTGCAAATAAATTGTGAAGTATGTGCATATTTATTTTAGTGAATACACAATTTATAATTTATATATAATATCTAAATTTTCTTAAATAAAACGGAAAATATTTATATGTTTATTTTAATTTTTTTAAAGTTAAAAATTATTTTGTATTATTACGTAGCAAATGATATTTAAGAAAAATTAAAGATTTTTGTATTTAAATAAACCAAAAAGTTTTATGTGTTTAAAATAAATCAATAAGGCTTGAAGTTTTTTTAAAAGCAATTTAGAGACAAAAAAAGGCTGTTAGAAACATGATAATTCACACTAATCATCTATAAAATGTAGTTGAATAGATCCCACAATCATAATTTACAAAAGTAATAATATAATTTAATTTTTTAAATGGCAGTCTTATTTATCTTCTAACAAAATGTAAGCTTCAACAGTATTGTATGCATTCGAGAAAAAAATAATTACGTTAATTAATTAATAATTAATTAATTAATAATTAGAGAGAGAGAGAGAGAGAGAGAGAGAGAGAGAGAGAGAGAGGAGGAAAGATGTAAGGAGAAATGGTGCGATAGGTCAAATGTATATATTTTTGCTTCCTTTATAATTTAACAACTCGCCTTACTTAGTTAGTATGCAAGACATGTAAAGTGTATAGAGATGATCATTAAGCTGTTATCCCCGTTTTAGTACGCACATATAGGTAGTATGTGCGTAAGCATGCACAGTCAACTTCTCTCAATTGTCATATTGCAAATCCATCTCAATTGAACAAAGGAGAGAAAACCGGTAAGCAAAAGTAAAGTAGCCAGAGAAAAAAGGAGAAAAGGAGATTGGAAGAGAGAAAAGAACGGCAGTACCGATAGTCATCATTGATCGTCAATCTCGCGCTTGGTGGATGATTGTAAAAGCAAAGGGCGGTAAAAAGGACAGAGTAAGCGAGTAAAATAGAAAGAGCGAACGACAGGAAGAGAGAGTGATCGAGGAAATAATTTTGCTAGTGTGGAGAATAACGCGCCAACAACAACGCCTTTGGTGCATTCCTTGAGTCTGCGACGTTCGTCGTCGAAGCATAAGGTGCAATAGAGAGAAAGAGAGAGACAGAGAGAGAGAGAGAGAGAGAGAGAGAGAGAGAGAGAGAGAGAGAGAGAGAGAGAGAGAGAGAGAGAGAGAGAGAGAGAGAGAGAGAGAGAAATGTAAGAAAGTTAAAGCAAGAAAGAGAAAGAAAGATAGAGACAGGGACAGAGAGATACAGAACTCCCTCGTAGAGCTCGACCCTCGCTTGCCCCCTTATTTCGCAGAGAAAAATGTCGGAGGACGAGCGACACGGGGTGAAGAGGGTCGGCACGACGCTAAAACCCGCCTCGTGTTTCATCTCTCGGCATTTCTTTCTTGCTGAGCCCGCATAGGGTGCAGTAATGTAATGCAGGACGCGCGTCCCGCGGCGCGATCCTCTCGCGATATTTCCCTCGTCGCTCGCCGCGGGCGGTTCTCTTAGCTTTCCGGCAAAAGAAGCGCAGGGAGAAAAAGACCGTCGCCATAGCCATAACCATTACAGTTTTCGTCGCCATCGCAGCTTTTCATTATAATATTTTTTATCGAAGCCTTGCCATCCAATAACTAGTTTTTCAGTCGATGTGGCCAGCAATAGAGAGGGAACCGTGCAATTTTCTTGAATTGACGCATGGGATGGCTTAGAAACTAATTATTGTCGCCATAGAAACTGAAGTATTGCTACTAAAGATTGTAGAGGGTTTTGGAAGGTCCTTACAAATATTGTTAAGCTGAGTTTCTGACGAGATTTAAACACTACATCTGTCTTTATTATTGATGAACCCGTGTACTGAGGTTTTTATGAGAAAATTAATATTATTGAAAAAAAGCAAATGCTTTTAACTGTTGCAAAAATTCATAATTATTAAAGGTTTAATAATTATATTAAAATGAAGTATATTTTATAACATATTATACTATATATAATTTAGAACTAAAATTAGACGAAATGATATAAGGGTCATAGCGATCTTTTATCTATCAATTTATGTTAAAATTAATTATAAAATTAATGTAAAAATATGAACAAATTATTTCAACAGTAACAATATTAAAAATATTGAGTACTTTATTTTAAATTATGTATTACATTTTATAGGTTTCTTTAAATACTCTAAAATTTAATACATAATAAGTAGAGATATTGAAACTGAAAATTTTAATTCATAGAGGAACGAAACTTTATTTAAAAGTTTTAAGAACTAGTATTTAAAAAAACTCATATTGTTTAGTAAGTTTAAACTTCTTTAAAAATATGATACATTAGACAAATTTTTGTTTTATTTAAAAATAAGTATGCAATATTTCCAAGTTCTACTATCTTAAATTTATTTCTTTTGATTGTCTATAATAATATTAAAAATTATAAACCAAATACTTCCACATCATTTAGTATAGTTTTAAATATTAAATAAATAATATTTTATGACAAATCTTATAATATAAATTATATTTTAGATGTCAAAATACATTTCTATTATAAATAAATTAAAACGAAGAACATATAATAATAAATATTCTTTTATATAAAATTATTAATGAATTAATGTCTAAATAGTATAAACAATTATAATTAAATAAACGTTGAAAATTAAATTATAAATTGAAAAAAAAAATAAAGTTTTTAAATGTATTCTAATTTTATTTTATTAGAGTAGACTTTTGACAATAAATTTAAAAAAAATAGGTTTAATTGTTTTTTAAGAAGCATTTCATAATAATTAAGGAGATTCATAAAAATATTATATTTTCATTAAAAAGTATAAATGTTTGAAATTTAGTTAAAAAGAACATACATTTATATAAGTTTTGAATTTGAAGTATAATTTATGAACTAATCTCACATTAATATCTTAGTTCTCAATTCTAATAATTTAGTAATTAAGAAAATGTTGGAGAAATAATTGTACGAATTTTTCGTGGATAAGTTTTAAATTCCGGTTCTTTAACCAGCAATATTATAGATATAAAATAATTCGCAAGGAAAGAAATCTTCAGTTAAAAATAAAAATATTTATGTTGTTAAAGATAAAGAGTTTAATTTGTGCTAATTTAATTTGTGCTAATTTACATAGCAGTATAATAAAAGTTGGATTGTTACTTATTATATTTTTTATCCAGCTGGCAACAGATAGACAAATTGTAGATGAACGCATACTGAATTTTGTTGAGTGACTGTTAATAGTCATAGTTCAATAACGTTTTAAAGGCATTAAACAATCCACAGCTCAAAATAGTAGTTTAACTTTGCTCGGATGTTGTAGTATTAAAGTGCTCCACGTTTAATTCCATAAATGACATTAACTTCTAATTCAGTCGCCGATTAAATATTATGCAGCGCTCGTGTGAAAGTAAAATGCCAATGTATGTGTTTTGCAAGTTCAAGATCGTCGACTTTTTAATATTCAATGCCAGACTACATCCACAGGCGACGGTATAAATAGCTATATCTGTCGAAAAATTTTGTTTCTTTAACGCGGCATAAGTACATATTTATCTGCAATTATTATAAATTTTTGTTTCTGGCTAATTAAAAAGTAAAAACTAATTTTAAAATGAGATTTAATGATTAATGGTTAACTACAAATTAACTTAGTAAACAATTTATTTGTGATTTATAATTATTATACAGCTATATTTGCTAATACTTTTAATTAATTATTTAATTTCGATACTTTTAATTAATATGTGAGTTCCAAATTTTTATTAATTAATTTTATAAAATACTTTCAATTAATTCACCTAATTTAATTATCAATTATTAAACTAACAAAATTCATTTTATTCAAATATCTCTTGAAATATGTGATTATTTTAACATAAAAATAATGATATTTTTATTTTGACATTATTATGCACTGTACATTATATTTTTTATTTCTGTGTTAAATAAACTAAATAATATTCGTGAGACTTTTAGAAACAATTTAATAAATAATATTAAAACATTTAAAGCTCATTTTAAACATATAATCAAAACAATAAACCTTTTAAATAAAATTAATTTGATTTTATAAACCTATCATAGTTTAATAATAAACACAATTATAAAGAGTTTAAATGATCAAAGATAATAAAGTATTAATGTCAAACATAAATTTTGTTTAACTGTACCTTTTTCAAATTTAATATAGTTAAAAGATATATTTGATCAATTGCTAATATCATTAAATTTTATGTTTAAAAAAATAATACTTTTATTTTTAATACATTTATAATGAATAATAAAACTTTTTAATAATTATAAACATTGATATTTTACTTAATTACGAATTCTGATTTATATTTATACATAGAAATTAGCAATATGGGATAATATATACATATATTAAATTATATCGTACAATTAATTAAAAAATATTTAATAGTATTATTCAATTGAATATAGTAAAATTTGTATTAATACTTATAATAAATGTTATTAGAATTATACCTAGTATTACATTCAATTAGATAAATAAATGTTATGAGAAATAATAATAAGCATTTAGTTGAAGTGATCACATAATAGTAGTTTGCGGCAAGTAATAAATCTTAAAATTATCAAAAATTTGAACATAGCACAAACCTTAATTTTATATTCTTTGATAGACTTTAATGTACATAAATGTTTTATTAATTATTATTCACATTTCGATACTTTTAAATTAATGTGTGACTGTCAAATTTTTATTAATTAATTTTATAATTGGTAATGATAACGTTATGCATTAAATGAAGTTTCTTTTTTTTTAAATAAATAAATTTGTATATACATCTAAAAATAAATATGTATATATATTTAAAAATTCATTTGCGTATATATTTTAAAATAATTTTGTATATATAATTTAATACAATATACTCGATACATGAAATTATAAAAATATAATTTAGATCTATTTTGAAAACAATTTTTAAATACGTAAAATAATTTATAAAGTAAATAGTAAACATCTTGAAAGGTATGTGTAAAGGTAATACTTAATTAAAGTCTTCTTAATATCTTTGAAAGGATTTTAAATAATATAAAATTAAAAAACTGATTTGCTAAAATAATACTCATGGTATAAAACAATGGCTGTGGAAAAATATTGATTTTTTGTTTAGTATTTATAAAATTTTAAGTAAACAACATATGTTTCATGGATTATGTTAATAAATCGAGCATCGTATTGGGAACTTTTTGTTTTCTATATTTATATATAGTCTTTTATTTATAATAATATCCAGTAGATATTTTCAAAATAGAGTTAAAATATTATTAATAAATCATTGTAATTTATTCCATATGATCTTATTTTGATAAAAGAAAGCATATAAGTTATACATATACGTGAAAAAAGCCTGTTTAATATATACGAGATATAGACGAGCTCAAAATAAAAAAACTGAGAATTATAAAGAAATGTAAAAATAAGATTTACTTCGAATGTTATATAATAGACAAATTGTTTGAAAGAAGTTGATATCATGAAAATAATAATTTTCTTTTGCTTTTCAATGTAATGATCGTAGCTACACATAATACATCGGTTAAAAAACAAGATATTAAATAAAGCAAGTAGAATCCAAAATTAAATTAAGTCGTTATCGTATAAGAAGAGCCAAGCTTTTTAATACAAATGTTCAATTTACGTTTATTCTGTTCAATTATCGGCATCCACAGTTGGAAACTTACGAAAAGACTTTTTAATATAACGAAGGTAAAAATCGCACATGACAAACGGCATCGAGTGTAATAGACGTACTTGTCGCTTCCCAAATCTTTTCAACCATTCTCATACAGGCGTGCATAGATGTTAAAAAATGAACTCGTAGCCACGTTAAAAGGAATTTAGAGACTGAGGTCGCGAAGCGGTAGTAGTAATGTCTCTTTCTCTTTCTCTTTCTTGCGAGTAGACGTTCGAGTTTCGAAAAGTAACAGAATCGTAACAGAAAAATAATGGTGACCGAATAAAAGATAACAGCCGTACGAGAAGGATAAACAACTAGATTTACAATGTGAAAAAAGAAAATAGCGACCGACCTCACACGTGATGATTTTCCCTGTACAACGGGCGGGTCCTAAACGTAACTAGCGAAAAAAATATGAATATTCGGTCTGTTTTCCTTTTTCTGTGATATGTTCATACAACAGATAGAGCGGGTAGACGAAGAGAGTGTGCATCTCTAACATAAAAATATGTAGTGACACTCTAGGTTGTAAAAGATCGACAGTGATTTCCATATCCGTGGTTCCCCAGATTCTCGAATTTAGAAGTTTTCAGTATTTTCTAATCCTAGCTTTGTGAAGAATGGTCCTTCCAATTGTTATTTTTGTAGCTTGTAACAAGTTTTCACAGTTTATAAGTATTAGCGGGGATGTAAATTCTGACCATTGTACACTTTGCGATACTCAAGAAAAGTCGCTTCTCCCGTCTTATTCATGTTCCGCTATTTCTTTTACTTCTTAATCTCTGTGGTCACCTTAATTTTTTCCATTTAATTTTTAGGTTCTCCTAGTTTTATCGCCATTCGGATCAGATTAAAATTTATTATCGATAAAATTTTCGAAGAATTATGCTGACTTCAATACCATACCGCCTACTACTTTCTAGTAGATAATTTATATCAAAGGTCGTGTAATTTTCACTGAATTAAATTGCACTAGCACAAACATTAACAAAAATCGAAAATGCTCGTTTTTTAAAGTGTTGCAATACAATCTACTGTCGTCACTCTCGAGCCCCATTACAATGAGACTTTCACTATCCGTTTATAATAAATTTTGTTAATATTGATTTAATTGTTTCATTGTTTGAGCTATAAATTGTATAGGTTTATATAATAATTTCATTTTAAAGAGTAAACTACATCATTATTTACTAAAAATGCTTTTAATTTCCCTTCGGACGAGTTGAGGTTAAAAAAGATCGCAGCAAACGAAAGTCGGACTTATAAACATGAATTTCGTCAACGATTATATAAGTCCTTGCGGAACGTTATTCATTAGGTGACCGCGAAATCGCAAAGAGCTGGTCACGAAATAGAAGTATGGTACGAAAATTCTCAGCGTAAAAAAGGAGAGTAAAAGAATTAAATGAGCGATCCAGAGAGAGAGAGAGAGAGAGAGAGAGATTGGGAGCATGGCGAAATACATAGGTACAATATAAGATCCTCACCGACGGCATCTCGCTATTTTGCTCGAGCCGTTTCCCTTTTGCTTCTCTCGTCTCCTCCCTCTCCTGAAGTAGTCGCTAGGGCTGTATATCTTGGCAGCTAAGCCGCGTCACGTAGAGGCGAAACCTTGTGAGCCGAGGGTCGGAAAGCAGTAGAGAGAGAGAGAAAAAGGGGGGGAAAGAAAGACAGACAGTCAATGGTCGAAGAGAACCTCCGGTTTCGCGGCGCGCTACGATAGAAGTTAAGCCCTCGATTCCCCTCTTCGTAGGTATGCTTTTCAGGGGATCACCTCAGTTCGGCCTTGGCCTGCAACTTAGCTGCCGCTAATCTGCGAAACCACTGGCCACGAGAGCCGCCCAGTCAGAAGACCGGGATAGATATATCCACGCTGCCGCGCGAATTAGTCCTCTGAGGCTGCTGTAGAATCGACAGTAGTTGAGCGGGCGGTAAGGGACGAGGGTCGGTGGGAGCTAAATTCCTTATTACTTTATTTTCGTCCCTAGCGCAGTTTTGTCGAGGTCCGAGTAGCTCATTACGTGGCGGCGCCTCGACCCTATGAGGGGCAACGTCGTGCGCGTGCGTATTTGTTATTCCGAGGACGTATTAGGGAGGATTTGGGGAGGTGACGCGCCAGTGGAGGAGGGACCGAGAGCCAGGACAATCGATAGCTCGATTCGGGTGTACTCGGGGGATAAGAGTGAGCTCGAAGCCGGCCAACCCCGGTAGCTATTCCTTAATTCACTGGGTCAATAATATTGACGAAGTTCTCGTTAGGCCGCCAGGCTCAGAAGTCAGGGCGACCCGCGGATTATGTCGATATGCAGGGTCTAAATTGAGCCCCTCGCGACCTTACCCGCCATCTCCTGCCTGCCTAAAAACTTCCTTCTTAGAGATGAAATAGCCAATTGATGAATTTAGTTAAAGCATAAATATTTCATTAATTGGAATATTACTTCATTTGAATTCGATATGGCTATTTATTTATATTTTGATGTATAGTATTTGGCAAACTCGAAACTCTTTTACTTTCAACCGACATTCATTGTATTGCATTTATTTTTTTGCAATTTTCATTCTTGAATGCCGCCTAAACTATCTATATATTGATATTAATGATTTTATATTGTATTATTAATAATTTGTCATAGTCGAATTTTTGAATTGGAAAGATTATATAGTTATAAATTAATTCAACTTAGAAATAAAAAATTTGTAAATATATATTTGGTTGATTATCTTAATGAAGTTTTACTTTGTTCAAAAATAAATTAAAATAAAATCTAGTTTCAATAACTATTTTCTAATTTCTTTTTAAGTTATATATCTCAAATAATCTATAAATATATACTATATATTTAATTCCTTTATGTCTCTCTCTCTCTCTCTCTCTCTCTCTCTCTCTCTCTATCTTTCTATATATATATATATATATATATATACTCTTTAATTCAATAATTTTTTATATATTTTTATAATTATGTATTTCGCAAATAAAAGTGCGAATAAATTATTACATAAAAAGTATTGTAAAATATAAATATTTTTTCCAAAATTTTAATTATTGTCATTTTAATATAGTTGAAGAAATATATATTTAGAATTTTTTTTAAATTCTTTAAAACAATTAGAATTTATATTATACTAAAAACGGTATAGCAAAACTATGATTTATTAGGTTTTTTTTAATTATTACATAATGGGATATTGTATAAATAAAATTATTTTCTTATAAACAGGTTTAAAAAGTATATTATTTTAATATATTGAAAACAATATATATATTTGTATTTTAAGCTTTTTAAGCGTTTTTTATCATATTTTCGAATAAATATTTTTAGTACTCTACACTATTTGAAATATCTTTTAACGGTTTTATTATATTAAATGTGTTTTATTATGAAAATTATTGAATTTTTTATTTAATTATCATACTTATAATTTTGTTTCGAAAACTTAAGAATTTATAATAAAAATAAAAAAAATTTAACAATAAATCGGTCACTTATATATTAAATATTTCAGCATCTGTTAGTAACTGAATACGAAGTATTAATGATATAGATTTAAAATACTTTATATTAATATTTAAAATTTACAAGTCATCAAAATATGAATTATAATAATGATTTGGGCGTATATACATTATCTATGTGTATATATCCATCTATGCGATTATGAGGGATATGTATGCATACATATTGTGCATGCAATTGTCCGAGCGTAATTGACATTCATTTTCATTGATAATAGTATAGTTGGCTTGTTGCACTGCATTTCTAAATCTTACAAGCGTGAGTAACTAGATTTTCGTAAATTTTACTACGTATTGAAGTATGTTATTTTTTTATATAAAATTTTATCTTGTTCCTCTTTCAAATGTTTCAGCATGTGTTAATAAATGTTCTCATACAATTGATTTCTAATACTCAATAAAAGAAGAAGATAACATTGCAAAAAGGCTACAAGTACCTTTTAAAAAGTGTGTGTTTTATTCGAATACCTTTACAAATTTTTAGTTATTTTATTTTAATTTAGATGTGCGTTTTTAAATTAAGTTTAATTATAAAACAAATAAAATAGTAAACGGCAGTTACTAATAAAAAGATACGTAGGCATGACTAATAGGATAACAAATTAACATTAAATATAGCATTAAAATAGTATCAGAAATTTGTCAAATAAAATTTCAATAAAAAGGATATAAATTTAACATTTATAAATAAAAACGTAGTTACGTTTTTTTATCAAAGCAACATTGATTAGGCTATTCGATGGATCATAGAAACTATGAAACTTTCGATAATAGATGCCAAAGTACATGCTGTTAATAAATCAATACTGTTAGTTTTTTGTCCATGCTATCTATTGAAAATATGAATCCATGAAAATATTGAATTTGCTCGCAATAACTATTCCCACAGTGCTTTTATTTAACTAGTTAAATTCGGAATTGCACCTTTGAAACTATCCTAAGCGGATAATTGATTGTATTGATCGCGACGTAATTATCCAATTGTCTCGTCTTCTCCCTTGTAATGTTAAAAAGAAAAGAGCAACAGCTCCATTAAATCCACAGAATAATTTATGCGAGCAGATAGGCATATCGTGTGCGAACTTCGTTTGAGTTTTTCTACGTAAATGAAACTATCGGTATCCTACTCTGGCAGCGCCTCCCTCTGATTCTTGATGTCGTTTTCATTGCACCTGAACAGCGGGTGGCCTTGTATTCTATCACTCTTCAACTTGCTCGTGGATTTACTCCCTTTTTCTCTCCTTCTATTGCTGTTCCTTGACGTCCATTTCTGTCACTCTCGGTCTTACCACATAATGAGAATACAGAACTTCTGAAACTTCACTGCTTCACTCACGTCGTATCTCTCCTTGCTTTTTCGATTTCGAAAAGAAATTACTGGCGAAACTGAATAAATTGAAGTTATTGCACATTTTCGGTTGCTTTTTATATTTTCATTTTTGGAAAGAGTACTTTAATGTCATCTGGACGAGTATTTATTTTCTCTCACTCTCCCCCTATTACTTTTCTCTACGAAAATCTACAGGATTTTTCATTTTTCTCCACCAATATAATTTTGTTATTCAACTAAATGCTTACCTTTGTAAGGTATATATACTTTATTCACCTTAGGTTCTATAAATTACTTTCCCTTTGTATTTGGAAAATATTAAATCGATTTAATAAGTGCTACAAAAACTTTTATTTATATTATTATTCTTCCTTCTATAGTAATGTTCCTCAATTTTTTTTATTTGTATTATGCATAAACTTTTACTGAGCTGTTTCATAAATTAAAAGTTTTCATTGCAATTGATGATTGCAACTTTGAAATTTCAGTTTCTAAATTATCCAAAAAATTAAGGATGATTATTTTATGTAAATCAATAGGAAATTTTTGTGCTAATAGAACCGATATAATTTTTTTATCAAAAAAATTGAACTTTTATATATATTTTTCATTCTATAAAAAACTAAAATCATACAGAATGTATTTTTAATAGTTTCGAAATAGATACAGATGTAAGATCTTTATACAAAATTGAATCAATAACGAATAATTTATTATAAGATCAATTCAATTTAATTAATTCTATCAATTTTTTAAACATGAAAAATCACTCTTTTTTGTATTGTTTCTTATATATATATATATATATATACAATTATATGTAATATATTTTATTCTTATTTTTTATTTCCAAGAAACTTATCGTTAGTTTAGTATGTTTCAAAAAAACCTTTATTAATTATTAAGAAATATTTTAATATAATATTTTTAATGTAATGACACTTGAGATAAATGAAGTTATATCCATTTATAGCAACTATCAATTTTACACATGAAATAATATATAATATAATATTTAATAAATTTACTAATATATCATATTAACAAAAATATTAGTTGTATAATTTATTGTAAAATTTAATTACTTTTAAATATTTTTGTAATATATTTGATATAATTTATTATCAGGAAACAAAAACTTAGCGAAATCTAAATTTTTCAAAAATATAATTTATTTTGTACTAAATCCAAATATAACATATTTTAAGATTAATCATGCTTGAAAAAATTATATTAACTAAAAATGTTTATATATATTAATGTATGAAGAAATATAATATAATTATAATATAATATGAATTAATAATACACAAAAGTGTATTATTAAAGTTAAATTTTTCTTCTGAATGATTTTATATGATACATTGGATTTAAAAACCAATATTTGACCATGTAATTAAATTTTTATTACGTGTTATATTTAAAATTTGTGTTATATTTATGTGAAGATGCACATAAATATTTTTAAATTATTTACAATGTGTATGTATTTTAAAAGGAACTTTTTAAAATAAGAGTTTTACAATTATGATTGAAATTTTTCAAATTTTGTATATAAAAATTAAGTTTATTTATTCTTTGTTTCAATTATAACAAACAAACGTAAATGAATTTAAATTTTAAATTTTAATTTTAAATAGTAAAACAATAAACTTAAAATATACATAATAGTTTCATGTAGCGATATAACCATAAAATCAGAGTTTTTTATAAAGTTAATGATATCTAATTGCATCAACAAAATCATGGAAATATACGAAAACTAAATTTTGGTGTCTCGTAGTATTTCAATAAGATAATGAAAGTGAAACGAAAAAAACCAGAAAATAAAAAGAATAGTAACGAGTAAAAAGTAAAAATGGAAATAATAACTGTATAAATTGGCACGAAGAAAAGATACAGTGGTATCGTTACCGAATCACATGAAATTAAAGATTTTTCTCTATTGTTATTAGATGCGACTTTACGATTTTACTTTGTGGTCAGTCTTTCTATTATCTTCGCGATCCTATGTATTTTCGGCCCTAAACATCAGGAACGCAGCAGAAAAGTATCTCATTTGCAAAAGGAAAGCGCCATTACTACTTTAAGATTTTACCTGCAAATCTTGGAATTATTTAACATATGCACGTCTATGGTTTTAGAGTTTGTTTTTTGTTTGTCACTCCCACATCAATCTGTTCTCTGTCCCTTTTTTAGCCTCCTGTGACCGTTCCATTTAACGACTTCTCGGCTTTGTGGCATGTTTGTTATCATCATTTCACCATGTGATGAACAAATTCAACATATGCCTAAAATTAAGGTGTAGATGCAAATATATGTGTTGCGACTAAGCAAAACACATGTATTTAGAAATACAGTACTAACACATAGTAATTATATTTATGAATCTACGCTATAAATTAGAATTGTGATGATGCAAATGAATTTCTTATAAATCAAGTTTCGTTTAATATTTTAATCTGCGAAGTTTTATTTGGGGAATTTTACGAATATTTAAAACCTCTTGCGTAATATTATTAACTTCTTTTTTTCATTTAAATTTTATTTTTCTATATTTGACAAGATCCTTAATAACTACTTAATGTAATTTTTGTTATTTTTATCTCATAAGTATACAATTTATAATTTTTTACTTTGATCAATAACGAATTTCACATTCAAATTATATATATGAATAAGTATATTGAATTTTCATTTATGATTTATAACCACGTCATTATAGATATTATTGCGGTCTACTATACAGTATTAAATGATAACCACTTAATTGAAGAACAAATTATTGAAAACATTATTTGTGCTTCTTTTTTATTAATATGTATACGCAATCAGATAGAGATCAAATGTAATGCTTTATCTGTTTGAGACCGATATAGGCAAATAAGTATATAATCCACTAGCAGTTATACTTTAGTGTATGTATATACATGTTATTATGCATGGAAATTAAATTACACGCACAGGGCAAAAAATAAATAAAGATTTATTTCGTTCTCTTTGGAGCAGTAGCTCAAAGCGCTAATAGATACGTAATTTTATCCATTATTAAGAGAAGTCTCTGCGGATAAGCAAATGAATCAAAACGAGATAAAGAGGTGAGTAAATGAGATAAAGCGAGAGAAATTTTATGCAACACAAAAGCAATAGTAACTCTTCTCCTAAATCACAGGAACATAAACGTCTATTGCTTATGGAAACATACGACGTTTAGTAACCCAGTGACACAACGCTTGCAAAAATAAAGAGATGAATGAAAGAGGAAAAGGGTGGAGAGCCAGTTTGCGGGGATGAACTCCTCTTTTGATACTGCGGATGTGAAAGAGAGAAGTTATTAATAACAATTACTGAATGGACTTTTTATCATATATGATCGCGCAGAGAATATTATTGATTTATCTATGAAGTGTATATATGCATATTCGTTTCCTTCCATTGAATGCTTTTAAAGGACAACTAAATTTTTAAGGACAAGAAGGCAATCTAATATATGTGAATTTTATGAGTTCGTTATTTTCTTTCCTCTTATTATATTTAGAGCTTCAGCTATTTTCAGCATTTTTTCACGGTTATGTACCTTTTATTTATATTGATTTTGTTTTATTTATCTGTTTCTCTTTATTTTCTGTTTTATATTTTAAAGTAGGTAATAAGATACTTACTGAAGTTTTTTACGTTTGCATAAAGAGATTTCCGTTTAAATGATAAAGAATTTGCATTTTATTCAAGAGTAAGTACAGAATACCCATACCATGCATAAGTCTATTTTATTTACTATGAATTTTTAAATAATAGTTGAACTATAATAGTGTATGTGGGTACATCATCATTTTAGAATTAAGAGATGGATGAAAGTATTAACAAAGAAGCACAATACAATTGAATCACGATATGTTTTATTCATGGTTACATTATAACGAGTTTTATTATCGATAAACACTTCTTTTATCGACTAAACTTTTGTTTTAAAATATTCCAAAATAAAGAATTAACTTCTGTTATAAATAGACGCCTAAAAAGTTTTTTTTAAGGAGTAAAGATAATAAATCTTCTTTATTATCTTTAAAGTAGTTTTGGAATAAAGTTCTTTGTGAGTGTTAGAGTGTAATTTTTATTGAGTTGAAGAAAGAAAATAAGGACATTAATCTATTTTCAATTATTTATCATTAATATTTTTATTTCAAGCGTGAATATTTTTACAACGTAAAATAAAGATATTGTTTAATTGCCCTGTATACTTTAAAAAAACAAAATTGCTTCTGTAAATTATTCTACTTACTTTATCAATTTGGTTTGGAATAAATAAAATTTAACAAGACTTTAAGAATATAAGATAAAAAATCAATGTCAAAAACAAAAATTATTTTTATTTTATTTACCGAATACTAACTTTTATAAAATGTACTGTATGATGTAAATCACAGTTCAGAAAAGTTATCTTTGATTTTAAAAATGAAATTGTATGTAAGGTTATACATTTTAATTTATTGTATAGAGTTGAAGGCTCGTTAGGAACTACTTAGAAATTCGCGATAGTCTATTATTGCAATTATTGCAAAGATACTGTTACTAAACATATTGTATTCGACAAAAAGTAATCATACAAATGATTAATTTATAATGCTGGGGGATTTTTGTTGTTGCTGTGTGCGTGTACATTTATGTTTATGTATTCTTTCATATTTAGATGTCTATGGAGATGAATGCTCAGATTTTTTATTAAATAATTGATTCGTCAATGAGAATGTTCGAACATTAATGAGTTTGCAATACGATTTCGCTTATGACCGCTAATAGATAAATACTTCATAGTACTGTAACGACAGCAAATAACGTATAAATTCTATTACAGGATAATTTATAGCTTTTTCTTTTCTATGTCATTTTGTCTGTAAACTCGTTATGCGCTTAGAATGGAGTAATTATTTGTAACTTATGCCTAGTTTCTTTCTGGGAGGCGACGGCAATAGTACGAAAAACGAGGTTTGTCAAATTCAAACATTCTAATGGGAAAATAATTCATTTCAAATTTTCGTCACCTTGACAGTACTTCTATTTGCACGTCATCTAAATCAGATGTACGCTTGCAATGGTACGTTTTTATAAAACGCGGATCAAAAGTCCGGATAATAATAACACGAGATAATTCTTATCGTGATCAGCCGTCTTACAACAGTGCGCAAAAGTCGTGCACAAGCGCACGCTCGCAAGGAAAGCCAAGACGCCTGATACAATTGGCCCTTTCTCCTTTCCTCCTCATTCTTCTGCATTCTTTTGTCTACTTTATCGAAGATCCTGATAAAGACATTGCGAATGCATACTCACCTGTATTATATTTGTGGGTTGCACTCTTTCGTCTTCTTATTGCCGTTGGCTTCCGTGAATGACATCGTAAATGCTTATCGAGTGTGTGTGTACAGGTTGTGAAAAAGCCTTTGTTTAAAGTATTAACTTCCGGAAACTTCCTAATAAAACAATTGAACATGAATTTTTATAGACGGTTTTGTTTATAATTTTTTGGTTGCTGTGGAAGAAGGCGTGTTTAGCTATATCTAAGTAGATTTCTATTGTATTCTATTCGAAATGTATGTTTTAATAAAAAAAAATATAATGATGATCGATGCAACTTTGAATAATTAATTTTACATTACTCTTTTTAATATACAAAGCTACTGATTAATTAGTATATATTAAATTTCATTACTTTACTGTTTTACGTGCCAGGTATTACAGTTAATAGATTAAAAGGAAAAAGCCTTTGATGATTCTATATAAAGGTCAAATAAATGTTAGTTCATATATATATTCTTAATATATAGGGTGAATCACTTTTCAATTAAAAAATGAATCACTTTTCAATTTTACTTTTACTTTCCCTAATCTGCTTGTTTTTGAAAATATAGTAGATATATTAATAATTGAAATAATTACTACATTAGAATCGTGTTTAATATCTTATATATTAATTTTTAATTTGTAATTTTTAGTCTGTATATTATTGAAAACATATAGATTAGAAATTACATGTATTAAACAAAGTACATGTAAATATATAAATACGTACAAAAATATATAAAGGTAATAATTACATAAATATTTAAATTTTCTTAGATTGTATATTATTGTATATATTCATAAACATATATACAAATAATTAATAATTAATTTATAATAAATTGGCAATTGAACCTTAACAAATTTACAATAAATACAATAAAAAATTTACCTTAATAATATTTACATAATTTACAATGATTGAAAATTATATAATTAACTACACATTTTCGAAGTTTAAAAATTCAAAAGTTAACAAATGTTTATAATTATTTTTTTATTTTACTTATATTACTTACTTAATAATAATGAAACATTTTTATTTTGAATTTCTTATAATTAACAGCCTAATAAATATTAATATTTAAATTTTTTAATATATTTAAGAAGTTAATACTAATAAAAATTGTTATATCAATATTGATTAAATATTGAATAATTAATAGTAATCTTAATTTTTTTTATTAGAAGAAACAATAATTTGCATTGTTAAGGTTCATATTATGAAGATGTCGATAACATTCATTAAAAATTTTAGTTTGAATATATCATTTTTACTACTAAATTGATAATATATCAGTAGTTGAATTTAATTATTGAATCTAGTTTTGTTTAATTATTAATTGAAAGGGTTATATATATAAAAATTTTATTTAACGAATAAATTTAAATACTTTATATATAGTCTGTTAATAATTGTAGTTAAAAGAAACTATAAAAATAAATATAAATATATTTATAATAATTATTGATTGAGAAAATTGAAAAATTATAATTAAATACTTTATTATTAAATTTTAAATATTAAAAATAAGTTATCATATTGTTATAAGAAATTTTAAGAATATTATTGAATATAAAACAATAATATGTTATTATTATCTTATGTATATTTATATGAATATAATATTATAACCATATAATTATTTGTTTTTATTATAAAATTTATCATATAGTAATACACTAATAATTAAGAATGATATGAAGAACTTATTTTATATTTAACATTAATATAAAAAAATATATAAGTAAATTTAATAAGTTAATAAAATGGAAATATGATTTGAAAGAATAATAAAACCATTATATCATGCCTTAATAAAATTAATAAGATTTGAAAGAATAATAAAACCATTATATCATGCCTTAATAAAATTAATAAAAGAATTATTAGTATGGTCAAACAAATTTATTTATTTATTTATGTAAGTTAATATTGTCAACACTGTTTTAAACATTAAAAAAAATTTCAAAACAAATATATTTATAAATAAGTTTAATTTAAATAAAAATGAAAAAATTTATTAAATCAATTTTTAAATTATGTATCATATGAACTTAAATTTTTGAACTCATGTTTGTTATTATATAATTTTATTTTAATGTTTATATTATATTATAATAATAATAAAAATTATAAAATTAAATTAAAAAATTAGACAAAATTTTTATTCACCTATTTATTAAAAATATAGTTTATTATAATAATATTAAATCTAATCTGCTCAACAACCATAGTTAAATTACTGTAATACTTTCTCTGTACAACACTAGCAATGTTAAATGGCTTTTTAGATTGTACGAGTTAGTCTATCATAATTTAATTAATTATTTTACTTTATTATGATAAAAAATTTTTAATTCATGATGAAATTAATAGAAAAACAAAACCGAAAGAAAACTTTAATAGTTAAATAATAATTTACAATTTAATAACTCATTTATTTGGTTTATTTCAATAGGAGTTTTAAAATGAGAAAAATAAAATAAATTAAATTAATCATATACTTTAATAATAATATTATAATATATAAAATTATATTATTACATAGCATCACAAGTTTTTCTTTATTTATATAAATATATATGCATTAAAATTATATGCATTAACATTATATGCATTAAAAGTAATTACTTTCGAGATAACCACGTGATTATTTTTAAGAGAATGAAGAATGAACTTAAATAATTGATAGAAAAATTGATTCTTGTCTATTTAACTTTCAATAACTCACATAATTTATATTTTAAATTATAAAAATAATAATAGTAATAACAATAATAATAATAAATAATAACTATTAATTATAATAGTATTTATAGTTACAATCTTCTAAATTTTTTTTATAAATACTTTTTTATATTATATACTTTATACATAAGAAATAATATCCTTTTTAGAATTGTGCCAATTAATAAACAAAATTAATTATATCCAATTTATTTTAGACCCATAATTTATATAAAAAATAAATTTCATTTTATATAATATTTTTAATAATATATTATTTAAATTTGTCATTTCTTATTGAAATAATTCTGAAATATTGTAAATATTAACATTCGTATTCATTTCAGTATAATTTTTACTTTATTCGAGTGGAATATAAGAAACGAATTTGAATTATTTACGTTGACAATTATTTTATATATTAATAATTTTATGTATTAAGAAATGAGGGATTAATATTTTAATAAAATCTAAACAAATTTTTAAATTTACTTTCGTTTTATTTAATAAACTTTGTAGAATTATTCAAGTACTTCTTGTAAAGTATTTTGAGTTAATTATTTTTATTTTTTTTACAGTAGTAACGTTTGTAGAAAATTTCAAGTAATTTAAGATCAAATAAAATATACTTTATGATTTATTTTTAATGTATTAACAGCTATTTTTATTTTATTAATTTATTGTATTATTCAAAGATTTAAATATTATCAATTAATTTTGGGATTTCATATTAAATGTACGACAAATACTATTGATTTATATTGATTGTTCACCAGTTAATTTCATATTTTTAAATTCACAAATGATGAATAAAATTTTTATAGAATTCATCGAAAAATTATTATTCCGATATTAGTATTCCATTTATTCTGATAAATATTTATATTTTTATAAGTGTTATACTAACATTTAATCATAAGTAAAATTAAGTATTAATCAATTTCAGTAATTAATAAAAACCATTACTTTTTATAGTAAGTTATTAAAGTATTTCTTATTAATGTATTTTAATGCAGATGCCTTTTAAATAATTAAAGCCTTGGTTTGCAGTCGTATTTTTTCACTTGTATTAAAAATCGGTAATGTATTTAAATGTTAGAAAAACAAGTGACTATTAGATTGAGAAAGAAAATTGCTAATGTAATGCATAATTTATTGAGTGCCATTGATGCTGCTTAAAATTGACACTTTTTGTTTTTATTTACCAATATTCCATAAATTTACTATTGAAATAATTATTGAAAATTTTTGTTTATGACATAGTTAAAAAAAATAGAAAAAAATTTAAAGATTATTTAGCTTGAATTTATTAAAAAAAATACTATTATTCTGTCGGAGTTTATCTACATCATAATATATATCATATTATAATTCTAAAAAAAATTGAATGTTTTATTTCATAATATTCAAAAAATGTAATTTACTCCTTTAATTAATATTATTATTATAAATTTTGTATCATATTATTAAGAATATTAGTTTTATACGCTTCTACTTTAAAGTAAACATAATAATTGGCGAATTTTTTTTAATTGAATCACCTGTTTTAATTAAGATATAGTAATTTGATGTAATTTAATGGCAATTAATACAGAAATATGAAAAAAAGGTCTTTTTTGACACAAATTTTATACACAATTGAATCATGAATTTATATTTCTACTACCGGAACTTTTCTTATGTATATCATAAATTATTCATGCTGTGTATACAAGCGCAGAGTTGTAATTTTAACTGATTAGTGTACTATCTCATGAAATGCGCTGATGTTTCTCATTTTATGGCGTAACATTCCTATGAAAGGTTTAATTAAAATTTATTGAAATTTCTATTCAACCAAACCAGATGAAGCATTGTCAAAAGTTTTAACAAAATCTTAACATTCTTATTAAAAATATTTTTTACATTTAATTTTTATAATATTCTATAAGAGCGTTTGAAACTTTAATTATGTAACTTAAAAAACTGATACATTACAAATTAGTGAAAATATATGTTAAAATAATTTACAAAATAGAATAATAATTTTTCAATCCATCATTTATAATAATAAATAATCTTGAAAATATAAATATAGTTAATGTTAATAAAAGGAAAAGAAAGTTACAAAGATAGATATTAAGCCTAATTAAGTGAATTATCTATCTGTAAAATTATTTAATTCCTAATGTTGAGCTAATTTATTTTTAAAATCATAAAAAAATCTATTTATTTATAAATTGATCATTTGAATATTTTGATATTATCATATATTATTTTAAACATAATTGGAATAAATAGAAATTACAATAAAATTATAATAAAAACAATATATACAAATTATAATAAAATTAAAATGTGGCATTCTTTTGTTTGTCATTAGCTCGTAAGATAAAACATTTAATTTAGTATACGGTGTCAATGACCATCTTTTTTTTTTAAATATATTAATTGGGAAGAAAGTGAAGAATTTCACATAGTTGCTTTCTTTCCTTCGTATCTGTGTAATAAAAAGGAACAGTCAATGCTTGAAATTGGAAGAAGAGCAGCTCGCTCTCGTTTATCTGGTCTGCCGGAGGAAAGAAGGACAGAAAAGTGGAAGTGAAAGACACAGTCCTTTGTCTTGTTAGAACAGCCCGTCTTGACGAACGCGTAAAAATGTGACAAATCGCTTGAGCGGAAGAACAAACGATAAAACAAAGCTCCCGTCTCGCTTGTATGCACTCGACCGTGTGTAAAGACTAAAACCAGAGGGAGAGTGATAGGAAAGAAGCACTGACTGTATCGTAGCTCTTGTAAATCGATTTCTTTTAATTAACATGATCAGCGCAATCAGCCTACTTATTGGTGGTGGGCGGCGAAACGGGTGGTGGGCGAAGGAATAGAAAGGTTAAAGGAATGGAGTGGAACAGAGGTTTTAAGCAGCTGCGCAGGAGGTTTATGAGGTAGGATCTGCGCTGCGATATATAACATTGCGGTAGTTGACCTTGCGTTGCTCCACCGACGCGCACGACCTCCTTTCTGCAGCGGGCGGCCGAGAGACGAATCCTGGACGACTTGAGAAGGACCCGTGGTGGTTGTAGCCTGTATATGTGATGTATTTCTCCTCTCTCTCCAGCCTAGTTCCTTCCTTCATGGATGTAGGTCGTCTAAAGAGACGGGTGAAATTTTTCTGGGCACTGGGTGCTGTGCTCTTTTCCTCTTCCCAAACGAAAATTTTGTTGCTGTAGCTGAATTCGGAGGATTCGTCGTTATAATGAGTTTGCTCTCTCGAAAATAAAAAATGTCTATCGCAGATGCATTTTTTTATTTTTTTACTGCTCCTTCATTTATTTTGTATTCATCATATGTAATTTTTAGTTACGCGATCATAAATACGATCAATGTCGATGTTTCCCGAAACGGCGGTTCATTAATTTCGATAAATCGGTAATTAAAAAGCTATGGCTATTATTTTCAAAATTCACATTTATTAAAGAAAGTAAAGTAAATTTTTGTTACGTAAAATAACTGTCTTGTCATTTCACCAAGTGTTTTCAATCCAAACAACTCAACTACTTCTAAACCCTTACGTGATATATCGCAGTCAATTCTACGAAAAATTCCGAACATTATGGATCTTTTAAGAAGTTTTCACTTTCTATGCTTCTGATCTTTTTTCCACCTTTATATATTGAGTCCGTTTTTACACTTTTGACAAATATTTTTATCCTGATTTTATCGACCTTATTTAATATATGAATGATACGCCTTTTTATCGGTATTTTTATCAAAGAATTTGTAATATAAATATTTTTAGAGATATTATAACTAAATTGTTATTGATTCTATCCAAAATAATATAATATTATAGTTTAGTAGGTGTATTAAGTTTTAATTTGAATGAAAAAATTATTTAAATAATTTTTAAATTAGTTTATTTAAATTTATGAATTATCTGTATATTAATTTCAATTCTATATTTGGTTAATTTTATCGAAATTGTCGTAAATATAAAGGCTTAGATAAAACACTGGAATGCAAAAAAATTGAAATATTAACGAATGCTTATGTGTAGTTTGATTTAAATTTATATAATTAAAACACAAACTCGTAAAATATACAAATTTAAAGCTTCACTATATTTATTCAAAATACCATTCCATGTTTTATATTTATATTCATTTAAATTTAATTTAATAAGACAAGAATTTATAAAAATATTTTAAAATATGTAATAATGGACCAAACATATACTTTATATTATTTTGTATCATCATTATTTGTCAAAAATTATATCTTAGAGATTTTATTCATATAATAAAAATAATTTAATATAAATAAGCTTATAAATTGGAAGTTTTAAAGATTTTCAATCTGAAGTTTAATCAAGTAAATACTTAAGGGCAATAACATTGCTTTTAAGTAACTTGTTTGATTATCCTGAAGAGTTTACTTCAAATGTTTCACATTGTCATTAATTTGTTTATATGATCTTATTATTCTTTATTTATGAAATTATTTTGGTGTAAAGTAGAAATATAAATATTAAATAATTGATAAATGGCAATTAACGACTAGAAAGAATATTTTTGGATTGCAAATAAATATAAATTATTGTAGATTTTGCGTGGTTTTGGTGGAGCTCCGACGAACATATTGTATAATTAAGATATATTATTTTTATTATTACATATTTTAAGATTCCATTGGTGGTTTCGTCTAGTATGTCAGATTTTCCTTTTCAAGTATTTTTCACGATGTTATAAATTTGTGCGTAAGTTAAGAGATAACGACTAAGATAAAGACTTTACAGCAAAAGCATCTTTACATCGGCAAGCTCTTTTTCTTTGCGTTAGTCCAAACTATGCGGCAATTCGCCCCATACCCAAACGTGCACAAACATAGACAGGCGTGCGCAGGCAAAGTACGCATGCAAGGGCGAGAGTCTTTATGCACGACTTGCCTACGGGGGTGTACACGTGTAATTGCACGTGTTCGTGTGATGGCGATGCCGTAACCGCGCGAGAGACTCGCGTGTGCGTCGTCGCCTTGCTCTTCTCTCGTCCTCTATTCCCTCAATGTCTTTCTATTCCATGCTGCCCGTTCGTTACCACTGCCACTGCCACCGCCAACGCCACCGCCAACGGCACCTTTTTCTTTTTTTCGTTCCCAGCCCCTGCGTTAATTCGCCTTCCCTTTTCTCTCCATGCGTTTCTTTACAGCCTGAGGCTCCCACCGTTCTCTCATTCCTATTTTTCTTCTTTCATGGAGGATAATGATGATGGCGATGATGCTGTATTGTCTGAATTTCGCGTGGTTCCCTTCGATCTTTCTCGAAACTATTTTCATCGTTCTAACATCGCTTACTTTCAAAGAATAATCTCTTTTCTCTCTTTAATTTTATTTAATTCGTTGTTGTAGAGGCAATATATTTTTAGCTTTCGAAATAATATGAGTACACAACTAGGAATAACGAATGTAAAAAAATTTTATTCATTATAATTCGAATGATAATTAGAGAGCGTAGTGAAATTATTAGATTAATTTCTCATCCACATATTATAATGCAATAGTAAAAAATATATTTATAATATTTAAGTGAACCTTAGTTGAATTAAAATTTTGTACTATATTATATACAATGTAATGTATATTAACATATTTGTCGTAATAATATAATTTATAAAAGCGTACATAGATTGTGTTAGAAATTAGTGAAAAAAATAATGGTTTGTAGTGAAAATCTAATCTTTCAGTTTCAATCAGGAATGGTTCCAAACTTTTTAATTACTACTAAAAAAAATATCAGAGAGAGAGAGAGAGAGAGAGAGAGAGAGAGAGAGAGAGAGAGAGAGAAAGAAAGAGAGAAAGAGCTCTTTAGCTAAGTTATACAGCGAAGCTGTTACACGACTGGCAATAAAATAAAATTCAATTAAAAAGGACAAACCCTTTAAATAAATTAAAATAAAGAAAGAATATCAGAGAAAGTTAAATGATGTTCGTTTTGCGCACATAATAGATCGAGAAGTTCTCTCTTAAGGCAATTGGACAAAAGCGTCGGCGCAAAGTAAAAGGAAAAGAAGAATTAAGCGTGTCGGAATATGTTTGCGTAATGTGGTTTGAATTTGGCATCCTGGAACAAACAGGAAAAGCCACTTGACTCGTCTATCAAGAAGCGACTTGTCTCCGTCGTAATTAACGTATTTCGTTACTGTTTCTCTCTCGATTTGTCTCTTTTTCTTTTCATGAGATACGCGCAATTGTAAATTCACCATACAACTCATTTGAATCAACGTCCGCAAACGGAATCCTTTTAGTTCCAAAAGTAATTCGACCGTCCCCCTATTCTTTTTCCTCCTCCACCCATTACGCCCCTATGCCGAGTTCTTGTTCTGATAGAAAAAGGGCAGAAAGTCGAGGAAAGCTAGAAGAGAGGATACGCGTCATCCGATACCAGTTATATCAAAGTGAGGCACCGATGAAGTAATGTCATTTTGAATTTCAAAGTTAAGCAAATTTATTATTAGGAATCTATTCCAATTTCAATAAATTTGAATAGATTATTTTCAAATTATTGTAATCTCTTATTAGGAATAGCTTCTTGCGCATGATTAATTGATTAAACTTGAATTTATTCTCAAGACTATTTTCATGGTAACATTGAGGTAATTATGAAACTTTATTAAGAAAAATCGATTATTGATTGTTTTTAGAACATTCTTATTATTCGATAGAAATATTTGTGGAAATTTGTTTTGAATTTCAAAATTCGGTATATTACTCGAATTAAGATTACAATAATTACAACACACTCACATAACAAAAGCATGCGTGTATTGGTACTTAAGATATACAGGAATTGTTTCGTAAATTAGCATCCCAAATGATGTGCGGGCTTTTGCTTGTAGGAACTTTATATGACGAGAAAATGATGTCCAATGATGTTGAAAGCTTTTGAAATCGTATGCGATGAGTACGTCTGTAGTTTCAAAATCTGAGTACGAAAATCTTAATTGAACAAGCGACAGAAACGCGAAGGCATTACGAAACGAAGGCTCAGACGAAAGGCCAAAATTGGTGGGCTTTGCTAGCGAGCAGAAAATTGGCGAGGGACCGAGGAGAGAAGCAAGCGAAGAATATCCTCGTGACCTTCGACGGACTACGTCTCATTCCGAGCGAGTGACGCACGCGCGGAGAATCGCGCGACTCGATTAAACATTTTTGTCGATTAATTAGTATCAATGCATCTGGAAAATAAAGGGAAACTGGGGTACAACGGAGATCTATTTTGCATTATCGGCATCAATGTATCTGTATTATACTCATGCTCTTGTTTTTTTGCTTTGCTATTTCCATCTCGAACAAAGTACACATTTCATAATTAAAGATGGCTGCGTAAGTATATACATATCTGACTCGATTATGACTATATCGTTAATTACCGAACGAGCACTCGATAAAGGGGATCACTTGCTCTTTCGTTTATTATCTTTTTTCTAGCTGCTTTTCTTTATTTTTATTACAAAATTAATTAATTATACTCTGTACACGTGAATGCAGATTCATCACTCAGCTGCGAATTCTCTGCCTCGATTCAATGATCATAATTTTACGTTTTTTTAGAAAGCAGGTGCTCATCATTGGGTGCGACTTCAATTTATTATTGATATTGATATATAAATACAGTTAATATGATTTTTAAATTCTAAAATTTCTTCGTATTTAAATCTTATTTAAATCTGTAATTTTTGAAAATACGCACTCAATGCTATTATTTTGAAATTTGACGTTCGTGAAAGTTAAAAGATTTTAAACTGACCATCGGAAGTCTCGAGCCGCAGTTCTGAAAAAGGTTAATTACGGTCATACACAAAGCTCAGAGAAGGCAATTTGTAACAAAAAGATTAGCGTGAGCGAGGGAGGTCATTATTTTTCAGTCGTGTCTTTTCAGGTAAAATCAAAACTCTGACCCATTATTTAAAAGAAAGCTTGACTGAGGATTCCACGACGGTTTCCGCGGAATTTTTTTTTTAGAAACGTCTAAAATTTCCTCTTTAGGTTTACTTTATTATGGTGGGGTCTCATCCGCCTTGAACGTGCATAAATGCGCATCACAGTCTTTCCTGCGAGCCGAAAAAGATTAACTATACAAAACGAGGACGTCGCTATAAACCCGCTAGGAGTAATCGTAATTTGCAGCCATGACTCGTTCGCGCGCGCGTCGCTATCCGACCCTCGCGGGATTTCCTGCGTCATTCCGGAAGCGAGGGCGACTCAGGGCGATGAATTGTCGTCGGCTCATTCCTTCCCTCTAGGTTCCCGATGACCGGCCTAAGCTTTCCGGTCGGCGTCCCTTTCGATGGATGGGCGTATGAGACACGAAATCCCAGGGATTGGAGGAGCGACGTCAGCAACGGAGACGCACAACGCAGAGCTGGCATACGAAAATAAATTCGCTTCGCCCAACGACGTCTATTTTTCTTAGTCGCGACTGTTGTGTAGTAGCTTCACTTTTGTTTTCTTGCCCCAGCTTTGGTTTCTTGTTTTCTTCTTAACGTATCTGGCGCCTATAAGGCGCTCTACGTTTTGGTTGCAAACGCGCAAGGAGAAGCTGAATTCGGCATGCCTGCGTGGATGCACGCAGCACGCACGCACGCACGTATGCACGTGACAACAACTGGAAGCCTGCGCGGTGGATTTTGATCGATGACGAGGATAGTATTGTTCATCCAAACGCTAAGGGATGCGCGGGCAGCTGGAAAACAGAAAACAGACTAGTCGGAGTTCCTGGCCTGTGAATTGTGGCACGGACGAATTTCGGCGCTTATGCTCATTATCATTGCGCTCAATTGTATTCATTATTAAATAATGTTATTATTTCTCAATTCTCAATCTCAATTTTACGAAAGAAGCATAAATTCAGAATAACTGTTACGCAAAAGTACCAGGAAAATGACTTTTATTTTGGACATCTCTGAGTGTTGGCAAGGTCCAAAACTTTTATTTTTTAATTTCTATAAGAGCAGAGAATTACATAATTAATTACATTAATTTTTTTATCCATTGTATGAAAATTAGTGCATTTAAATACATGTTGCAATACATGTATATTTAGAATACATGCAATATATCGCATTTAACATTACATTTAAAATATTATAATTGACACATAAGCCCGAGCGCTTTTCATAAAATCTGTGAGGTTAAACAAAACGCTCAAACTAATAGAACGTAGGCACTTCGTCTTATTTCCAAAATATATGTAAAACGAATATTTCTTTTAATAAATAATATTTTAATAAATTCCATAGTAAAAAATGGGAGGTACAATCACAAAAAAAACTCTCGGTAAAAATTGTAATGAATGAAACGATTTAATTACGCTCGTCACAAAGTAGCAGTGATGATCATACATTCGCAAAAATGCAGGTGATAGAATGCGGTCTATTCTGTAACTAATTAAATTTTTTGAAAAGCACATATTATCATAATGCAATTAGTCGAGTATAAAGGTACGCACGGAAGTCGTGGCGCGGAAGATGTCAGGAGAAACGAAAACTCGCCCTTTACTGAGAAGCGCCTTACGTGCTGGGCTTATAGTTTTTTGGTCGGATTGCATGAACCTGCCGCGAGGATAAAAAGAGAAGCATCGAAGGTTGAGGGGAGAGACAGGGAGAAAAGGCAGAATGGAGAAAGAGATTAAAGAAGAGTAAGAGAAAAAGGATAAGAAGAAGGACCGCGAGGAACATTCTTTGTTCGGTAGAGCGAAGGAGAGACGTACAGACGGCCGCTTTTTCGAGTTAGGTAGAACGCGATGGAGAGGGAGCGATAGGGGGAGGTTGAGGGACGTACTGGGGACGATGCGGAGGCAAGCCCTGGAACCGCGTGCTCTTGCAGCTCGGGGCTCGCTCCTAATTGACGGCTCTCGCGAATTTTTTCTCTTGCCCTAAAGCCTTTCGCGGACCAGATGCCTCATCGTATCCCGTCTCGGTTGCGGTTCGTTTCGAAGAGGCTCTAGTGCGAAGGCCAACAACGCTTAGAGGAAGGAGAGTGGAGTGCTTGCCGGTCTCTAGACGCATATGCAAAAGAGATGAAGAAGAGGAGGAGAAGCGAGAGGTATGGATGTATTGGAAGGGAGAGAAGAAAGGTAGGCAACGAGATGCCTACAGCCGCATTAACACGCGCTGATATTCGCGAGTTGCTCGCGCCTTGAAAACTACCGAGTTTGGCGCGCGAGCTCTTTTCTTCCCTCTTCGTCTTTTTCCTCCTCCTCTTTCTACTTCTCTTCCTCATCCTGCTGCTAGCGACGCTCTTCTTTTTCTCTACGAGCCAGTCAGCTAGGCCCCTCCTTCCACGCGTTCCTTTTTTTTTCGTTCCTCTTAGGCGTTCCTCTTTTTCCTCTCAACATGCGCATGTATGTGTCTACCGCGGTCCGCGCACTCGGTGGCTCGCTCGCCCATTTTTTTTATTCGCTCTTGTTTTCTCTGCTTATATCTTGTGCGCGCATCCGCGTTGCGACGCGCCTCCCTTAAAATTGATTTTAAAGCTCCCGCGTGTTCGATCCCCTACCGTTTTTTTTCCGCACCCTCAGCCTTTTCGTTTCATGGATGAAGCAAGAAAGGGGCGAGCAGAGAATCGATAATTCGCGTGAAAGAGCAAGAGAGCCAAGAGGGCAAAACGTCCTGCTAATGATACTGAAATCCTCGTCCCGACGAGGCCAGCTTTAACGATCTCGTGACTTGAAGCGTGAACGGACGAAGTCCTGAGCCCTGGATCTTTTCTTTCCTTTCGGTGGCGATCATAATGCGCCGCCAAACTTGGTTGCTCCTCTCCTCTTCCCCAATCTCATAGTTTATAGTCGAAGGTAGTTACGAATTTCGAACCCTCAAAACACGTTCTTGGAATTCAAGAAAAAAATAAGCAGTGGACTTTCAAAAAACACGTGAAGCTTGCTGCCGAGCCACGAATGCGCGCCTAAAGTCACGCGCCTGAGCTTTTAACATATTTTTCCGCTTTCTCGGATTCGACGTCCATTCATCTAGTAGACAAATACGGGCTAATTTTGCAACAAACTTAGTACTACTTTTACCTTATTTGACGGATGAACATACATCGTCTTATCCCTTTTTTAATGCACAGCGTGCTCTAGCATTGTAAACATTGATAATCAATCTTTAAATCAGAATCCTTACATTTTTCATCGAAGATAAACATTTAATTTCACTTTGTAATGATAATTTTGATTTGGACTTTTTTTATCCTTATTTTTATTATCCAAAATGAAGCACACAGTTATATGAAAATTGTCAAATGACACAGATTATATGGGCTGCTTGAAACGTACGATTAACAAATTGTATAATTTCATAAGTAATAAGAATTCAATAATATAATATTCTATTTACCGTATCATATTTACTAAAGTTTTAGTATAGAGTAAATAAATATTCATAATTATTACAGCCATTTTTTTATTATTTCCATTTATTCTACAATTGTATAAACTTTTGCACAAAACGTCTTGCTTTAGTAGTTACTCAAATCGTTACATGTATTGTTGATATCAGGAAAAATTATAGATAAAAATGAGATTAGTGTTACATATAAGTTTGTATTTATTTTTTGAATTGTAAATTTGTCGAATATAATTAAAACATTATCAAAATGTTATACGAAATTTTTTATAATCTTCGTGTGTTCAAAGATCATTAAACGGTATCCAAGAAACAAAGTTATTTATAATTATTAGGCCTAAAAATAAAATTACTATTGTATATAATATAAAGATTAATTAATAATTGAAATATAAAAGACAATTTGTAGATTGAACAATACGTTTAATGATTTAATAATTGTTATTAAAAAGAAAATAATTTGGTTCTTATATCAAGTGCGTTAACTTATTATATTAAATTAAAATTATTATATTAAAAGTTGTAAAAAATATTTTTTTATGCAATTAGGTAAAAAAATGTTATTATAATTTTTAATTAAATTAAAGTTATAATTTCAAAGTTATCTACTTACAATAAACTCTACAAATATACTAAAAAATATTATATTTATGTATGTCATAATACTCAAAATTATAATCGTGTTCGCGTTTCCTATATAGCAATAATTATTATGATGATAGCATAATAATACAATAGTCTAATTATGAATTTAAATACTTTATTTTATATTTAATCTTAATTTTCGAGACATGATATTTAAAAATATAGTTGAAATATTATATATTTTGCAGAATATTGTATGCGAATCGAATATGTAGTTTGATTTTAGATACTGATCCGAGTTCTACAGTAGATGTAAGGTGAAACGAGATATGCATAGTCGGGTGAATATAAGCATTTCAGAAGATGCAGATTATTTCATAACTCGAGATAAATCATCGTAAGAGATATTACTCTGACAGATTAACAACACTTTTCCATATTTACTAATGAAACGTAAAGCATAAGACTCGTCACTTTGGTTTATAGTTTATAATATAATCACCGTATTCTGTGTCGAGGTCATCGATTTCGCGAAGGCTACGGTAACTGTCCGTCCACATTGACGCGATTCAAATTCAGTGCGAGACACCCGGTACAATATAAGCGACAATGTCGACTTTGTTGGCGTTTCAAACGGGACTCCAGGAGAGATAAAGTGAGGCGCCTATCGACGTGTGGTTGTGCGCTCATAAATTCGTGAATCTGACTACGAATTTCGCGAAGTTGATAGAAATGAAGAGAACGTGAGACGTGAAGAAAAGGGTAAAGGATACCGAGTAATGCCATCCCGAGGTCGCTGTAATTCGCGTGTCTTTTCCGCGCCGATCGATCGACATAACGTTGGCTCATAAAAGTCGCCGGCTGCGAGCCCCGTCATTCCAAGCTGCTCGCCCTCGCACAAAGGAACGCGTCCCGAAGCCGCGATCGGACTACCTCAGGGGAAGGGAAAAAACAGGTGGCTCCGCGAAACAAGTCCGCTTTTATAGCCAACAAAAATGTTACGGTCGCGACGTATTGGAGGGTCGATTATTTTCGCTTAGGTCAGCTGGAACACTTTTACACTTCTTTACCCCTACTCCAGAATTAACTTAAGCACCAATCTGAAAGCTTTACGCAGTTTGCTCGCGGCCACATTGTTAGCGACAATTTTCGCCGGAAAAGGATCCATTAGGTGTGCGCAGCACTTTCTATGAGAGGAAGCACCTCGTGCGCCCTTGAAAATTCGAAAGAACCTTCTGACGGCTGAGGACTTAGCTGCTTTAAAAAAAAGGGGTATCCGCCCCCGACACTCTAGCCTCTTTTCCTGGACTTAAAATCCGTCATACGTGCGCCCAGACCTCGAGACGATTTTTTATTACGTTACCTTTTTATTCCTCATTTTACGACGCACTCAAGATTATGCAACTGTATCGTAACAGTAATGTAAGCCTCGACTCCTCCACTCGCGACTGCTTGCTTTATTTCGCCAAGAGTTTTGTTCCAGCTATAACTTCAGAACCGGTTAACTTTTACATAGCTGCTCAATATCAAATGATCACCATTAAACTCAACTAACTCTCGATCTCAAAATATCTGTGCTTTTAATATATTTTAATACAGTGTTTTTTTTAATATTTAGAAAAATTTTGTCTCTATTTTTTCTTTTTTATTCCCTATCATTCTTTAATATTTTGAAATCGATCAGCTGAAATAGAATTTTCTATTTAAGATAGGAGCTCATTTTTCCAGTGACGCATTTATGAATCGAATCAATTTGATAAATATATTATCTTCTCATCCATTATATCTTTATCGAAGTTTATCCCGACCAGCATCAACTATGTAAATTTACGAAATGTCTTGTTTGAAACATAATTACCATCGGTTTTGATCTAGGATCGCCTTTGCTCTAACCTTCTTCCCCTCTTTTCCGTCCATCACTGTATTCAGGATAACGTTAATTGTATGATCGAGCGGGTATGGAAAATTGAAAAAGAAAATATATTTTCCGTATACTTAAAGATTTTTTCTTAATATTCTTCTCAATAGTTATTTCTGCGTCAATAGACTATGAATGTGCCTATTGCGATAATTAAGGTGCAAAATCTTAGTGAAAAACTTTTGATAAAAGAGAAAGATGAGATAGAAAAAAGGTATTTGTAATGGAATCTAAAAGGATAAAAAAATTTTTACCCTAATCGCTAGCAAGGAGTTTAAGCTCTCGTATATATGTGAATATACAGAATTGCACCTATAGAAATATAACTGCATATATTTTTTGAAAATGTAAAGATAGTGGGAGAAGAAGAGAAGATAATGATGATGGTGATAGAAAAGACGATGAAGAAAAAGAACAACTGAGGATAAAGAAGGAGTGGTGGAGAAAAAAATGAAGATGAAGTAAGGGCTAAGGGTCGTGAGGGAGTAAATGTTGAGGGGTCGTTAATTTCTTGATCATCTTTCTGCCTTCATGCCCCCACCTCCTTGAATACTTTTACGCTTCGTGTTTTTACTTGTGCTCCTCTCACACTGCTATAACTTGAATGTATACGTGTTTGTTTGGCTCAATTTACGCCTGTACTTACCATCGATGGTGGAACGAGAAAAAAGTGAAGAAAACGTCACATAGGACACGTAATAGCGCCTTTATGTTCTAGAAGCAAACCGGAGACGATGTCGATGATGAACGAGAGCTGGTAGATAGAAACCAAGGAGGTGACGGTTGAGTGAGGATGAACACAGATACTGCTGATTTTACGCGTTCGCAGTTTTGTTTCTTCTTGTCCTTATCCTCTTCTTTGTTACGAACCTTGATACGCACATATATTTGCATCGTTGCGGCAGAATATCATCAATATCCCTCGGTATTCCGACAATCTAGTGCACTTTATGCTCAATAAACAGAGAGGGACAATTATTTCAGGATAATTCGGGAATGTCTCAAATGGATGAGCTCTTCAACGGCGAATTTTTGGTCATTTTTTCAACCGTTACAAAACACGCTACTTGATATTTATAAAAATTTAATGAATCTGGCCCTACGTTCGATAATACGTATATACCCACGGATGAAAATAACTGATTGAAGTCTCGGCCTGTGATTCTCGACATACCAGATTTCATTCCTTTTCCGCAGTGAACTGTTAAGATTGTATTTAAGTGGATCCAAAGCAATAATAACCAACATTCAACATACTAATTGACAACTATTAGTAAGGACCGCAGCCTGTGATTCTCGACATACCAGATTTCATTCCTTTTCCTCAGTGAACTGTTAAGTTTGTATTTAAGTGGTTCCAAAGCAATACTAACCAACATTCAACATACTAATTGACAACTATTAGTAAGGACCGCGAGCCAAAAGAAAAAGACTCCCATCGTACATATGCTATTAAGTAATTATGTAATTTGACGACTATGAAGACAGAGGTGTCCCTATCTAGGGGTTTGTAAAGGTTCGAAATTCGTAAAATCAGATGTTCATTAGGAGTAGACTCCATTATCCGCTATAAAAAATATTATGTTGCAGTTTACAAGCTTAGAAGTGAAAAGTGCAAGAATGATTGTGTTTTAGACACTCCCACCGTTCTAATTGAAGTCTCAAGCAAGAGCGACCAAAATACTGATTTTGTGGAAACTCCGCTTGGATGTGGTTACAATTTTATGTGGTGTTCCCGCCGAGCGCGCGAAAAAAGTACATGAAAAACGACGACAAGGGGAAATATAGTCGGGTCGGAGTGGGGTGAAGTCGGAGGGCAGGTGTGTCCATTAAATCGCTGGCGAAAACTGGTAAACGAACGGCGTACCAACACGGCCGGACACGCCAAGGAATTCAAAGGAACAGAGAGAAAGATAAGGACGAAGAACTTAACGTTGAAAGGAAGGTTAGAGAATGGGTTTTACGCGGAGCCCTGGCAGCAATTTCGCTATTTCGTTGAAAACAGAAGAGCGCGCTTGCTTTATTAATTTTTGTTCGACTGCTTTCTTCTCTGTATTATTCAATCTTTTTTCAGATAGACCTCTGTGATGAAATAATGTTCTACTAGTTTTCATAATCTTTTTAGATTGCTAAGAAATTATCGTAAGTCTGGCTGTCGTAATCCTGACAGAAATATGAAAAACTGCCTAATTTAAACTTAGAAAAATTTATTTAAAATCGTTGTAATAATAGTTTCAGCTCAAATGTCCGTAACAAATACAAATAAACGTAATATTTTTATATATATGATATTGTTATACAAATATTAAAAGGAAATATATAATAAAAATTTTTAAAAAATCATCATTACAAATTTATTATTACAATTATGAATTCATAAATTTAGAACATTGCAATCAATTATAATCTAGTATATGATAGATAATATAGTTAAATTCATTTCTCAGTTTCAAAATCTATAAATAAAAAATTAAACCGTATAGAAAAGATTAAATCATAAGTAGATAATGGAATAGCAAAGAAAACATGAGAGCACAATTAACTTTCAATTTTTCGAAAACACGGAAAATAATTAAAGGCTGAACATAAGTATTCATCTTTTTTTATAATGTAATTTATTCAACAATTAAGTGAAATAAAGTTTTATCATTTAAAATGGTAGCAAGAATTATAACCTCACTAAACATAAGATAAAAAGTATAATATCTTATACTTTATAACTATAATCTATAAATCTTATAAAATAATTATTATAATCACAAATTTATACTACAATAGTTACCTTTATTATATTGAATTGTTGATTTGTATTTTTGATTTATATAAATTGATAATGATAAATTGAATATTGAAAAAATTTTTTTACATTTATAAAATTTTAATATTTAGAAATTTGTATACCCAGAGTAAAAAAAGTAAAATATATGTTTTTTGATTTGTTTAAAATTATAATTATTTAATTAAATGAAGAAGTCTGAATATTAATAATAATTTATAATATAAAAATATGTAAATTTATAGAAAAAATTGATAAATTATGATTCATGACAATGACTATTGACGCTTGAAGTATTAAAAAGCACATTATAGAGAACCTAGACAAATAATTGAATAAAACATCTTTAAAAATAGAAATCATTAAATACTTACTGACACTAGAATTATATCGAACTTTATTAAATGAGTATTGTATAGAATTAGAAGGCTCATTTATGTGGCTTATTAATGAATAATAATTAACAATTGACAGAAATAAAAACTGTAAATAAAATAAAGATTATATATATAACTCATAAAAATATTAACTTAAGTAAAATATTTAATAAAGTATTTAATAAAAAAATATGTGAAAACAAACGTTTACCATTATAATAAGCGATTCAGTATTGCGAATAAGCAGATAAACTGTTGAAACTCATAAACAAAAATTCATGGCAACGTGTAAATTTATTAAAATAATTAAAAATTATAATTGCAATGAATTCTACATATTAAATATAAAATAGAAAAGTTGTTATTTAGAATGAATGCTTAATTGTTTAAAAATGAAATAAAACCAACATTAAATTATTAAATTATCAATATTAATTAGCGATTAAAAATTTTAAATTGTAAAAATACGATAAAAGAAATGGTAATCATTGTTTTTTATTTTCATTGCTTATAGATAAATACACTATTTACATAAAAAACTAATATCTATGGTATTATTGTCGCAGATTTAAAAAGTTTGACATTAAAAATGGCATAAAAGCAGTACAAACAAACTATCTTTAATTCATTACTTGAATGTAAATTAATCAATATTTATCATTGGATACACGTGCACAAATTTTAAAAGTTTACAAAATTTATAAAATAGAAGTATTACATACAGTTTTGACATATGAATATCAAATAATCTTACGAGTCTAATAAATATGTTCCTATATAAATTATTCAAAAGTCCAGACTTGAAACAATATAAATTTTCTCAAATCCAATAATTACAAATACTTTTATAAATATTAAGGATCAAGATGAAATCGTAATATATTATTGAATATATTATTTGCTACATGCCCAATTAACCATCAACATAGACAAAAAATGTTATAACGCAACTATCGAATCAGCATTTCTCTAAAATTTTAGTATTCTTAGCACTAACAAATATTTAATAAATAAATACATCAAAATTTATCAGTAATAAGTATGTATTTAGCAGTAATAAGTAATAATTAATCAGTAATAAGTATGAAGAATGCATTTCTTGATAAATTTAAATTTATTAAATTTTGAATGAAATAATGTAAGTGTTGACCCTTTATATTTATTCGACCCAATTGTTTCATAAAATACTAATTAAATAGTATTCTTATAATGTTTTATAAAATGTTTAGCAACTATTACTGTTAGTAAGAAATATTTTCATTCAAAAAATCTGTTAATATTGGTTTAATTATATAAGATTTGTACTATAATCAGAAAGAGATCGAAGAATAACATAATATAAATCTATTTTGAATTATTATTTGTAAAGTTTGTGCTATAAACTTCAAAGTTCGTATAAATTAAATCGAAAATTATATTTTGAGTAGATTGCAGAATAGCTTAATACTGAATGAATAACATTTTTAATATATAGAAAAATTTTATAGCAAATCTGGTAACTGATCTGCATATTCAACTATCGCATTGAGGTTATGTAGCAACTTACAAAAATCCTATAATTGGCTTTTCATGGGAAAAATTAATCTTGAAGTTTCTAAAAAATAGATAATGAAGGTCTGGCCCATATTAGCTGAATAATGATGAAGAAATGTGATCTCAAACAAATTTTATAGTCAATTGTGTTAATAAGAGTTAATTTCGAAGAAAATAAAAAAGTCTTAAAAATTAAATTAATAAACTTAAATATAATTATTAATATGATAATATTTGTATGCACTTAAATTAAAAGGTAACAATACGAATAATAGCCAAATGAAAGCCTGTTACAAAAGTTGTCATACAGATAATTTAATTGATGGCGAGCTACGTATTTTAAAACATACCTGTATTTTTTCTAATAAAGTAAACGAATTAATAAAATATAAAAATAAATTAGTCATCCAAATAATTATCTCAATACTACACAAGATAAAATAAGAGGTTGGTTATAAACTCACTACTATCGTATTCCTAATATGATCTAATATTTATTTTCAATTTAATTATCTGATACATATCAATTTCGAAAATGCATTAGAAATTTTGTGTCCTGATATTAATAATCGACTATTTAATAGATGATTTATTCAATATTATTTAATATTCAAATTACGTAAGTAAGAATAATTTTGAATTATGAGAATAATATTGTTACGTAGTTACCATCAATGAGAAGAAATACATAAATATTATAAAATTAATATCTGAGTGGAGTTATTCTTACTCGTCAAAGATGTATATTTCTAGTTATGGTTTTTTAACCACAAATTATGAACTAAAATATAATTTTGTATTATTATTATCGTTGTTTTGAACATTATATTCTTCTTGCTCTTATCATCATATTTAAATAATTCTCTTTTCTTAGTTCATAATTTTTTTTAAATGATTAATTTTAAAAAATTCTAACAAAAATCATTTTATCATCTCATTAAAACTGTTATAATGACAATATCTGTAAAGTTTTTAATAAAATGTATTGGTTGTTAATACTTTAGTCAATGTGAACTTTAATCAATTTACTTTAATGAATATCTATTATAAATTAGTTAAAAACGATAAATATATTAAGAAAAATACTATACTCAATTCAGAAGGATAATATAACATTAAAACAATGGACGTTAGAACGAGTTACTGAGCTTCATACACGAAATTATGGGATTATTAGAATAGTAATTAACAAAAACGTTCTACATAGCGAGTGCTGTAATCGCATATTATAAATAATTATATAAAGAATATCAATCAAATATACGCACATATCCTAGATGATACTTTATATAACGTATTACATTGTATTTAATTAAATATCGTATTTTTTAAATAATTGAATAAGTTTGAAATATTCTTTTTAGTTAATATATATATAAATTGATAATGCTTTGATTGATAACAAACGTATCCAAGAAGCGGGTATGTTTAATAAGAAATTTATTATCATATTGTATAAAATAATGATGTTTAACAAGAAATATAATTATATGTGATGCGAAACATAATCTACGGCAATAAAGTAATTAATTAATGGTCAATCGTATAATCTTTAAATGAAAAAATCCATCATATGGAAGAAATGAAGCTACAGACGAAAGCACAATAAAAATAATAGTTTTCAATAATTACTCTATCAATTCAAGTTGGATTAAAAAGCCTAAAATATAAAAGCGTATCACAATATTATATTTATCTAAAACAATGATAAAAAATATTTAAAAATACGGTATTTAATGTATATAATTTATTAATTTAAAATTTATGTAATGTAACAAGGAATTTTTTATAAAATAAGAGTATGATACATAAATAAAGAATAAAAATATTTAAATAAGGTCTTATTTTAATCAATTATTATCAATGCAATATATTTATTCAAGACGTGAATGCAAAGCCTAGAGGCAAAAGGAATATGAAGTTTTAGTAGAATATCGAATATGAAGAAAAAAGTGTAGACGAGAAACAAAAGTAACGTCTCCAGCTGTAGAAGTGAAAATCGCTAGCGGCCTAACGAAGAAGCTAGAGGAAGGAAGAGTGTATGAAAGAGAGAAAGAAATAGAATAGGGTTCCGTTAATTACCCGAGATTATGGAGGAAATCTACGGTAATAAAAAGTTTCGCCTTCATCCCAAGCGAGTGAAACGAAATATCACGGAGCATCGTCAACCGTTCTCTCTTTCTCTTTGCTCTGTCTTTATCTGTCTGTCTATCTGGCTATCTGAGTCTCTCTCCTTCTCTCTTCTCTGGATCGGATCGATTGTGCGGACATGCAGAGCACACAACGAAAACTGTCGAGGTCCCCTTGGCTCCCCTCACTCTCTCACTCCCTCTCTCTCTCTCTCTCTCTCTCTCTCTCTCTCTCTCGCTCTCTTTCTTTCTTCTACTCTCTGTCCTTCATTCTACTACCTTGTTCGCTTCTCTTGCGTTTCTCGCGCACCGCTGCGTGCCCTAGCGCGTTTGTTTAAACGAGCAACCAAGAGAGATGGAGCGAGTGGCTTATTGCGCAGAGAGAAGAGGAGAGATCACCCCGCCTGCCTTTGCCGGCCATCCGAAAGAGCAGAAGTAAGCGGTGCCGACGACGACATGACCGTAGAGAGGGGTGAGGCGACGGAGGGACGCAGAAAACGCGAACGACGCCGTGGCCCTCGCTGCCACTGGCAAATACTAAGCGAGTGAGTAAGCAACCTTCTATGTATAGGTACGCAGTGACACACGTGCATCGATGATTTTAGCTAGTCGTGACAATTTTTTACGCCTTGTATTGCATGGCTTTTGAATATTTCATTACAGTCTCTGCTTCTTTCCTTATTATCTTTTTTTGACCTTATGTTTAACAATGAACGTACCGGCGGTCCGATACGAATTATTTTCGCAAATATAGAGGTTTTTTGAGTCCAAAGTTGATTGACTACTCAGGTAGAACGTTAATTAAAACACGGGAGTAGGCCGTATAGGGCATCAAATATGAAATTGTGCATCCGATTTGATCAAACTTTTGAGTGTGATACAAACTCAGTGGGAAAAACTTTGTTTACTGATGATAATCAGTATTACTTGTGATGTTTCTATAGTCGCGTGTCTGCAAAATTTTTATTGTTCGGGTACTGTAAGTTCTTCATAGCCAGCTGCATCTCTGGTGTAGATACGAGCAAATATTGCATATATAAATATTATAAAAGCCTAATTAGTCAACGATGTCGATTCTCGCGTAAAATATTACAAGTGACTTTTTGCATACAGTATTATAAAGTTATTGCAGCATATTAACGAGCTTTTGGACGGCAAAATCAGTTCCGCGAAGCTTGGCAGCAAGATTTCTCAATTATCATCGGAAGTTCCTTTTTTCTTCTGCAGATTGCAAGAGAAAAAGGAAAAATCCTTAGCATCTCTTTTTTGAACGCCCGTATTCGCGCCGCACAAAGAATGCGGGTGCGCAAGTGAGAGATTGTATGAGCAAGAGAGAAACAGAGAAGCTCCCGCTCGCATTTAATCAAGGGGGCTGACGCGCGCGGACGTTACATTCACAGGCGTACGAAAGCGTGCGCGCGAGAGGCCAACTGCGCAAGCGAGGCCTTGGAGCGAGTGGCTCCGATATCGCGCGTCTCGATCGCTATTTTAGAGTTTTGTTTCGATCCGCAAGAGAACCAGGATAGAGAGAGAGAGAGAGAGAGAGAGAGAGAGAGAGAGAGAGACAGACAGAGAGAGCGAGAGAGAGAGAGAGAGAGAGAGAGAGCGAGATTTGAACTGTGGACTAGGAACAGGAATGAGGGACGAGGGACGTTTCCTTCGAAACGGCTGCTCGTCAATAGACCGCGCGCGCATCGATGGAACGCGAGGAGCAGTGCGACTACCGCGCGTCAAAGTGCGGCGTGGGCCAAGGGGACGTATAGGACGAAGTGGAAGAAGAGAAAAAGAAGGATCCAAGGGGAGTCTTTCTTGATTATTTTTGCGCGCTTTTTTATCGTGACGCCAAATCGATGCACACCCGTGCCCTGAGACTACGTAGACTTTAGAGGTTCGACGCTCCCCCTTCTCTTTATAGCTGTATATGTACTTTTCATTTTACTCTGTCCTTTGCTTTTTCCCGTTTTTTAGAATTAGTATAATTAATTGTTCTTCTTGCAACCTCTCAGGCGGTTTATATCTAATGATTGCGTTGAATCATGATTTCCGTTACTTTGTTGAACTTTATATTACTAATATTTCTCTTCCGAATTGTACAGTTTTATTGGCTAACACCACGGTTATTAGGTTGGCAGTTAGAAAAACGTAGTCTAAATAAAAGTTACCTTTGATATTGATACTCTCCTGACTTTATAAACCTTAAACACATTCCTCCTTCTTTATAATAAAAAATATTAACAAACGATTATTCCTAGTATCTTTATAATTATAATTATTAATGAACTTTTATCTAGATAATTTATAATTTAAGTATAGCATGTAAGATGACAAAGGAATTTGGCTCTTACGTTAGAAATTTAGCAATTTTGCAATACCGATTGCTACGTCATTACGATAAAGTTTTATCATCGTGACTTTTTAAACTAACAACCTTTTTTATACCGCACCTAGTTGAGCAATTATAACGCCGTAAACAGAAAATAGCATATTTAAGAGGTGAAAATGTTAATATCAACCTTATTTATCGTAAATCAAGGTACTAATCAGTATACGCTAACTCTAATTATCCCGTGCCTTTCTGTCTCTCGTTTCTTTCCCCTACATTAGATACTGAAGCAGTGCAGGCCCTGTTTTATAGACTTTAAGCGTATCGGAAAGTTGTCCGACAATTGTCGGCGAAGATAGCGATAATATGGTATTATTATAAACGAGAAACGAAAATAAATAGGAAATAAACTGGCGCGCGAATTATCGAGTGAACGCTTAACAGTCAATAATAATAAAAATACCGTCAATATTTAACGAAGAAGCTAAAAATTGAGGGTGGTTCAGGATGAGAGATGACGAACTTATAAAATGAGGAATATAGAATAAATAAGGAAATAGGAAATAAGGAAATAAATAAGGAATATAGATAGTCGAAATTTCCAGCAGTGCTATTCCTCTCCCCGACCTTCGTCATCCAGCGGAAGGCGCGAGGCTCGTTATGCAGGAAAACCGATCGATCAAAGGCCGTGATCGCATTGCGCAACGGCCGCGCGTTTCGCGGTATTGCATTAGGGGCTCCGCGGGAATCCCAACGCGCAAGGGACGCCGCCTATTTTTTACCGAGGGTCGTTTTAATGACGACACGCCGATCGTCGCTCCCGCGTAGACACTGCTGCTCTCCCCTCTCTACCTACCCTATTCGCTTTCTCGCTCTTTACTTTTTCTTCTACTGTTTCCCTCTTTTTTTACGGCCGATCGACCTCGAAGCCTCGCCCGCGCACTTTTGTTAGCTGCCTCCATTCGCCTTTGTCCTCGTTCACAGCTTTCGGCAATATCGAGCTGTAGCAACACGCTTTCCTATGCTACTCTGCCGAATTATCCTCACAGTGTTAAATTTATGCAATGGTTTAAGCGTCTTAACAAATTTGCTGGTAGTATGTTTTTAGTAACATTACAACGATTTTGTGGAAAACACAGTAAAATGAAATAAGTAGTTAATAATTAATAGTTATTTAGGGCCATCATGATATTTAAACCAGAAAATAAAATGTACATATACACTTTTTTTGTCTTCTTGTATTTCGATACATTTACTCGATATATAAAAATAAACTATTGGATAATATTTATTTGATTCTTAGAATAGAGGTTGTTTTATACATACTTTTTGCGTTCCATTTGATGTAAATAATCATATTTTCAATGATAAACAAATATATCATTGATGAGCCCCTAACATTTATAAACATACATATAATTTTCTATATTACACGAATTAACTTAAATGCTCAAAAACAAGAAAATGAAAAACTTTGTAAATTAATTTTAAATAGGTTATTATCCAATCTTGTAAGTTATTTCGACGAAATCATTGATTTTTCAAATTGAATTTTGTTGATGAAGACATAAATTATTAAAGAAATTGAAAATAAAATCTTTTTATTGTTATGTTTAATTTTTTTATTAATATATAGTATAAATTATATTACAATTGTATGTTGATAATCCAATAAACCGTTTGATAATGAAATGTTGCTTATAAAAAGTTTAATTAATTGATTTGTGTAACTCAAGTTTATGATTGCAATTACTGCATATTTATTGCATAATCCTTAAAAAAAAATAATATAAGCAAATATTTATCTATAAATTATAAATATATGTGTATTTAATTAATAGCAAAAATATAATCATTCTAAAAGTAGGTTTATAAAAGTTAAATAATTCACTTAACTTTGATCTATGTTATTACATAATTATACTTACATAAAGTTAAGGTATATATAAATAGGTTTTCATTTTATTTAAAATTTAAATGAATAATGTAAAATAATACATGCGACAAAACGATTAAATACAATCATTTTTTCAATAATTAAAAAAAACTGTAATATGATGGTTTAATTTTTGAGTAAACAGAATTTTTAATTGATATATCAAATTTGCCAATTTGTCTTAAGTTTATTGTATTTTAACCTTTTAATTATTATTTTATTGATATAAATATTTTAAATATTTAAAAATTATTCTGTAGCATTCTTTTGTACATTTATATTTAAATAAACGCCAAAATAATCCCATAGTTTGAAAGAAAATAAAAGCTATTCAATGTACTTTCAAATCGTATTTAATAATTAACTGTAAAATTACGTGCTCTAAAATGATCAAGATCGTAATCACTGTATTAGTAATCAGAAATTACAACACAGAAACACTAAAATGATAATATTTACAGTACTTTAGTAACTTTAATTTTATGGTTTATTCATTTTAAACTACTATTTGTAAGTTCTTACTTTGATTAAATAGATTATTTTAATTTTATAATTATGACTAGTATTCCATCAATTTTATAACATTTACATATAACGTATAAATAGAATATCATTATGATTTATATTGCGTTACATCATATTGTGAAAGAATGAATTTATTTATCAATTATTGTAATTAATAGATTAAATGTGTATTGATGCCATTAAAGAGATAATTTACAAAAGGAATTGAAAAAATAGCGTAAAAGAACAAAGTGCAGGTGTATTAGTGTATCATACTTTAATTGATTGAATGTGGTAAACTCGTCAGGATAATGTAGGCAAAATGAGTAGAGCACATCGGCAATGGAATTATCTGACGAACAAAATCCTTAGTGTCACCTAATTACAAACCATTCCAATTAGCATATCCGCATAATTAGTGCCTATAGTTTACTTTCTTAATGGTACATAGACTGTGCACTGGGGATGAAATTCATCATACGGAGTCGCAACCCTATAAATCATCCGATTCCGGGCCAATTTTTCGCTTTATTCATAAAACATTTTGGACTTCGTCTATTCATTCTCGTTTACCTTCTTGTCATTTTCGCGCACTTCCTCGCGGTGACGATTCGCGCAAGCATAACCGTTGGCGTAGCATAATAAATAAACGTCCAAGCGAGGGAGCAAAGGATCGATATACAAGGGTCGCCTCTCCTCCCTTTCTATCCTACTTTACTGTTCCAGCCCTCTTCACTTTTCCAAAAATGAGCGACCGCAGCGTCGCGGGGTCCTTTAATTTGGTAATCCGCGTTGTAGAGGCGCACCACCTGGAGACCCCGGTCGACTGCCAAGAAAAAACGTACTCCCCTCGGTGTCGCTACTTCCTCGAAGTCATAAATAATCCAGGGATCAGCATAGTGCTGCTGGCGCTGTCGGTTCGCCCTCCCTCGCTGCCTCTTACTGCCATACCCGATCTTGCGCTCCCTTGACACCGCTTTTAGCCGTGCCCGAGAAAAGCGCGCAAGAAAAGCGCCGGGAACAGCCGCGAGCCATAATGGTGGAGGAGGGGGGGAGGGACGCAGAACGTAAAAGCCACGCCGCTGGTGGTCGAGGGAAGAGATATATCCGTGACCCGAAAATTCTGGCGTATTTCCCTCCTCGAAATTGCCGTGGCGACGATTCAGCAACATACGTTTGACCTCGAAAGGGACGTAGCCTCGTGCGCATTTTTCTTCCTTTCCTAGTACGTTCCCATGTTCATTCCTTCCGCCTTTCCTTTTCATTTTCCATTATTTTCTCATTCGCTCAATCTTCCGTTTTCCCAAAGGGGTTGAGAAGAGCCAGCAAAAGCTTCGCGAATACACGTACCGTTCATATTAGTGTACGCTCTAGCATGCGCGTGCGCATAAGAACACTAACTATTCCATACATAGATGGATGAACATAGTCTTGGAAATTCGACGCCACCCTTGAAAATGTATTGGCATACACTACAGGATATGTATCCTGAGAATCAAATTACCTTCGTTCCTTATTTTTATTTTTCTTAATTGTAAGAATTATAGTATGACGGGTTAACAACATTGTATTTTATTAACATAATTTTACCATGACGCACTTTATGTATACAGTATTTCTTCAACTTTAATAGTGTTGTTTACAACAAGCATTTTCATATATAGTCTACTTCCACGTAACAGACATCACGCGGTTCAGATTTATTGAATTCAAATAAAAGCCTAATTTTACTTTTACAAACTGAGAAAGTCTCAAAATTATTTAAAATGTATGAGATCAAATTGAATTCAGTTTTAAAATTATACTTTTACTATAACTCTATACTAGTTGTATAAAACATAAAATCTCTAAATATATCTAAAATTATTAAGAAAATCTTGATTTCCAATCATAATTTTTTAAATAGATCTTACTAAGTTTATTAATCTTTTTTAATCTGTATATTCAGTAAATCCGAACATTGTCAGAATTTAGAAAAGTAGAAATATATTTTTAATAAATTAAATTAGCCCATAGCTTTCAATCGACCGCTTAACACAGTAATTGGTTAAATTAAAAACACATTCTCAAAGATCTCTATTTCCATAAAGATATCAATAGACTGATAAAATGAGTTTTCGAAAAATATGTTGTACAAGGTTTTCAAGACTGTTTCAGTCTGTATACTGTACTGAGTACTTATGAAAGTAGTAATTTCTTAAAGCAAGCTTGATAAAAAAAAAAGTGAACTATGTGATATTGTATTTTCTCGTCAGAGTATCCTTGATCCTGAGTCTTGGTCTTTTTCTTGTACTCTCTTAAGTATTCTGAAAATTCGACGTAAGAAACCTAGCTTAACGATGCATCCGCGACGTCCGTTAATATTGCCATCAACCTTCTCCACCTTCTCTTTTCACCTCATCCTTTTGCAATGTCTCGAGTAGGCAAGTAGATGAATACACGTACAGGCACATATATATCCATATATTCGATGGACATGATTCAATGGATAGGAAAACGAAGATAAAGAGAGAGAGAGAGAGAGAGAGAGAGAGAGAGACTGCGAGTGAGAGAAAGAGAAGTGAGAAGCTTACTGGCCACCATTGTTCAGGTAAATAAATACTCGATATAACGGTACGCTTACGCCCAACTTGCACGAGATTATCCGCAACTCAGGAAACGCTTCTCTTTCCCCGATTCTACCGAGTCCATATCCATATCTTTTGCAAGTTTCAAGCTTTAGCCCAGGAGGCCCTTCTTCTTTCCAACCACGTATACGTACGCATGATAAGCTGCGGAAACTTATGCCCTCACGCTAAAAAATTATGCCCCGGGAAAAAGCGAATGGGTATTTTATTTACAACCTACTATATCCATCTCTTTTTCTTTTTCTCTCTTTTCGTTTGCACTTTAATTATTGACACTTTTTTATGCTTTTACATTATGTCCCCTTTTTCTACTAAGAGATGTGACATGCATGAACTACACTAGACATGCAAATTATGAATGGAATACTTGAATTGAATACTTGAAAATAGAAATTTGAATGATGATAAGTAGAATACTATAACTCATTGACCCTGCTAATTATACCTTATTATTGTCTTAAATAAAAGACGTTCCTCTGTGTAAAAACGTTAATTTGTATTAAATCAAGTTCATTTATAAGTCCTCATTTAGCCAAAATTGATCTCTTAAAATTTCCGTACACACCATTTACATATTGGCGACATATACATATTATATACATATATTGTATACAAATTTGTATTTTAAAATAATAGTATCGAGTTATACATTATATTGCAAATTTTTGTATTATAAAAATTATTGTTCATAACGTACTTTACTTATAATATTTTTTTTAATTTCTCAATCATTAAAAATTGGAAAAGACCTAAAAATTTATATTTAAGATTCGAATAAGTATTTTGTATATTCTTTAAATAATGAATCTATTGTACGAAAATAAAATACTGTATAATTTTTTTACTCACATTTTAAAATTTAGATTTCTCATAAATATTTATCAATGCTCTAATAAATTAAAATAATACTAACTAAACTTTTATTTCAAATTATAAATTTTATTTTTAATTACAGTATTAATTTTATTTTCAAACTTTATACGTAAAAACTTTTAAATAGATATAATCTATATTAAAATTATATTTAAAATACTGTTTATTTAAATTGTATTAAATACTATTTTTTACTTACACTGTGTATTATATGATATTAAATAATATATATAATTATATGAAATAAAGGTAAATTCCTTAATTTTGTTACTTAAACCAAAAGAATAAAAATCTTGTTTTAAATTTTAAGACTTATGTATAACTTAAAAATTCTTAAAGACGGTAGTATGTTTTCATAATTACGAGTATCTTATACTCATATATTTGAGTAATTAAACATTTTTTAATCTAATAAGTGTTAGAGGTGATTCATGAGAATAGGAATCGTACGTATTCAGGTAGTTGAAGCTCTTAATTTTTTCTAGTAACTTTTCTACGGTCCCGTACAATGTATGTTATACAGAACATCTAAGTAAACTTAATGGGAAAGTAGGACTGAGAAAGAGATAGAGAGCGAGAGAAAGATTAAAGGGGAAGTGATAGATATGTAGAGAAAGAGAATATGATACTAGTTCTTTCTCACAAATATCATGTTTGCACGTTAGTAATTAAATATATGAACATTTGAAAATTGTTAGAATTCCATTGCTATTATTGCAATCTACGTGTAAGAATCTCTATTGGTCACAAGAGAAAGATAGAAAGATTAGAAGAGAGTGAAAGAGAAAAATAGAGGATTGAATACGAGGTGAGTTGAGTTGTTTATTAACAAAAGCGCATATACTTGTTTCTATCCTTATATACTCTGATTTTTCTTTATCTTGTTGAATGTTCCTATCAGTGAAAAAAAAACCGCTGAAATTTAGAATAAACAAAAATCATGCTTTTTAAGTATGAAACACTCTTATAATACACTGTAGATATTACTTATCGGCTTTCCGACTTTTTATCTCTTTTGCAATTTTTGGAAATTGTAGCAAGTATCTAATGTCTTATTATCTCTAATGTCAAATCAATAACTTAAATATTATTTATAAAATTGAGCTCAGTATCGGATTCGAAAAATTAAACAAAGAAAGGCCTATTTTTAAAGTGCTTATTTATTTTAAAATAGGAATATAGTCATCACAATTAATGTATGTTTATTTTCATTTAAAACATGGTTCGCCAATGTAAATATCTGAGAGCATATACATCATCTGTGTTCTTGAGCTTGTCAAGTAATAGAAAATGAAATGTGAAGCAGTCATCGAAATGTCTATAAAAGCGATGATTCGTCTTCTGAAGAAGAGATCCGAGCAGTGTGCATCCCTTATTATTTGTTCACATTATGAACGGGGTATCGAGACATCGATATCAGAGGCCCTGATTCTGACCTCCATTAAAAAAGATAAGCGAGTAATTCGAAACTTTTTCAGAGCCTTATTCCGGTTTACCCCTCATTCAAAGCATCGCATAACCTTCTCTTCTTTCGCTCATTATCACCACGCGTCTTCTTTCCGCTCCATCTCATCGTCTTCTTTCCGCTCCATCTCATCGTCTTCTTTCCGTCATCTTTATCTATCCTGGTTGCCTGTTTGTCGTTTCTCTTCCTCTTCTTCCATAGATTGCTAGAGCAGACTCTCAAGCTAATAGATCTCCGGGCTGCCGTCAGTGAGAACCGCGAGGAAACGAAAGAGGCGACATCTTTTTATGTCAGAATACGGGGAACGGAAACGGCAATGAAAGATCGCGTGGAGTTATAAGTGAAGCCAGTGTGCAAATTAGCGAAGTATGAAAGAAGAATGGAGTGGGAGCTAAAATCTATTTCTTCGATCCTTAAAACTTGATAATTGCGTTCTTGGGGGCTGATTATGTTTTGGCCACGTAGATGCATGCTTTTACGCATCATTGATCCGCTCAGGAGATAAACTAAAAAACAAAAACACTTTGTTTGCAAGCTATTTGGATTGCACAAGTACACTGAAGTGTCAGATCATAGTTACTTTTCATCCGATACATGCTGCCCCTTGTCTTTTTATCACGTTCCTTATATCTTTATTAACCTTCCTGCTTATGTTACATCCACTACATATCAGTCAATTATTTAATAAAAAATGCTGGACCAACTTTTGTTTATTTTATCTCTTTTTGTACATAACGCTTTAAACGTTTTTCAAAGTCTTTAACTAGAAAGCATTCTTCTTGGGTATGCATTTCGGGTCAAAGAATTTCAAAATATTCTTTCACGTCATTGTTAAAGACAAAATTCTTTAAAAATGCTCGTTATGCAAAGTATCTTTTCGCACTTGTTGACCAAATTCAAAAGGTTCAATTATTAGGGATAATCATATGTTTTGCTTATCTCAATATTTCAACACTGTAAACTGATAATTAAATTGAATTTCTTCTAACCTGTCTTCTATTTTGTACTTTGTGTGAATATTTGTAGCTTCTACTTAAATACTTTTAGTTCAGAATAATTGTTTTTGTAATAGAAAAAATAACGTAAATTGTTTAATATAATACATATATATTATTAGTATATCAAATTAACTTTTACTTTTATTAGATATTAGATATTATTATAGAGAATCTGTCATAAAAAAGGCAACCAATTAATTTAATTTAATTTAAATAACTCAATTTATTTTAAAGTTAATAAAATTCGAATATAAATGATATTTATAAACGATATTTTTTAATAAACAGAAGTAAATAGAGAAAAGGCAAAACAGGAAAAAATTTAAATTAATAATGCGTACAAAATTTTGCTCATTCATTGAGTATTGCTGCCCAAAATTCATATTTCTACTCAGGTTCTCTTAGTTCTTTATCAAATATCTACCAAGTTCCACGTTTAGTTAAAGGCTGGTTTACACAGTGGGAAGGTATACCAAGGTGCTACCCATTTAATAACTAGTTGTTCGACGAAAGGAAATTGTTGCCTATTTCGCAGCTGAAGAATGATAGAAAGAAAAAAGAAAAGTGAAAAAAATAAATTAAAAGTATTGCGTATTACTTGCATGATCAAATAATGAAAATAAAAAGATGATGCAAATTAACTTTCGGCTGAATAATTAAGTTATATTTGTGGGCCTACAACGTGTGAAAAATTCAAAAATCTATAAAAACATTCATTTCCTCAATGGCGAGACTCACTCAGATGATAAATTTTATTCATGGTCCAGCATTTGCAAATTGTGCGTCCTCTTTTTTTCTCTCGCAAATTCATAGTGTAAGACGAAATATTAAAAAACATAGAGATAGATAGGTAAATAGATAGAGAAAAAAATTTATGCATATGGTTGTGTATTATTATCTCAATAATCCCCATGTTTAGCAAAAAAAAAAAAGAAATAATGTTGAGTTACGTTTGCACAAGGTGAACGTGCAAAAAAGTACAAATTCTTAAAACGGGAGTTGCGACGAAAAGGATTGAAAGAGTGAAAAGAAGGACAGTAATCAGAGAGAGAGAGAGAGAGAGAGAGAGAGAGAGAGAGAGAGAGAGAGAGAGAGAGAGAGAGAGAGAGAGAGAGAGAGAGGTCGAATAAAGCAGAATAAAATAAGAGTATAGAAACAACGGATAGGTCGAAAGATCGGTCCATTATTGCATTGCGCTTGCGAGCAGGAGATATGCGCCTAACGGCATTACCCTTTTATCATCTATCTCTTATTCTTCCTCCAATATTCTCTCACTCTCTCTTTCTCTCTCTTTGCTTATCTTTCTTTATCTTACTCTCTTAGCTCCGGACGCGAGGCTCACGGCTTACGAAATATTGCAGCCGCTTACTTTGTATCGACAACCCCGTTATTGATATGATTGATACTGTCCTTAAAGATTACGCGCGCATGTGAAGTGGCTTTGTTTTTTCAATCAAAGATTAACCACATAGCTCGTTATTTAACAGAGCTCCACCTGTATTGACCTGTAAAATGTTTACAAGGACATTACACAAATTTTTTAAAATATGCCATTAATAAGTGTTTTTGTAAAATATATTTTGATCAGTGAGTCTTTTAATTAAAAAATTACAAATTTTTAATAAAATTCTTGAGCAAGTTTTTAACATTTAAATGGGTTATGTTATTGATGCTAACGAAGTTTAATGCACATAAAAGAAATGATGTAGAGGTTCGCTTTAAACTAGATGAATATATTTTCAAATAGTAAAATATTACATAACAAAACTACAAAAAGGTTGTTTAGATCTGTACAAATTTTACATAAGAGTAAACAACGGAAACGACATTAACATAGAAAATTGTACAAGTTAAGATTTTTTTCTTTACCGAATTGTATTGTATTTTATTAGTTCAATTAAAAGATAACTAAGCAAACAGTATTGATAATAACTAGTTTATAATTTGTAAGGGAGGTAGTTAAGAGTTAAATGTTTCCATGGAGGCAAGATCTTCATATCTCTTATCGGTAAATCAATAAAATACCACGTACTTGTAAAAACAATATACTTGTAAGATACAATTTATAAAATTAAGGTATAATTATAAAGATAGGTAAATAATTTTAATTTCTTTTAAATAAATATTTTAAAAAATAAGTTTGGGGGAAGGAAGGTAAATGTTGAAGCCCAATTGAAATAATTGAAACTACAAACGTGTAAAAAAGTTATGTAAATTCAAAGTAATACATGTTTCAAGAAAAGATTATACAAGAAGTTAGAGGAGATTGATCATAATTCATATATACGTAGTCATGAATATAAAATAAGTTAGATGAAATATTTGAATATTTATATATTATGTACTCTTATTTTATTAATATTTGAATAGATGAAATATTTGAATGAAATGAAATATTATAATTAAAAAATATTAGGAAACACTAACGATTCGTGGTATTTGCCAAAATATAAAGCTTGTCCACAGTGAAATAGATCCCGAATCGTTATGTATATGGGCGTTATGTATTTGGCCAAAATCCCGTTTGTGCGTGTGTATGTGAAAACCGCGTGGGCTACTGATCAATGCACGGGTATTTATAGTGTCAGCAGCGTAACGTCTATGCAAATACCGTGTCATGGATCCAATGGACTTTATATGGTCCTTGTTCCCGAATGGACGACTAGGAGATCTTGCAATATATCGAGGGTCATTAAGATTTGCTTCCCTGTGATTCTGAGATTTACTCGACTTCTAAAGTGGAATGCCACGTTTTTTTCTGCCAGCTCTCCCTAATCTCTAACTCACTCTCGCCTCCTCCTCTCTTTGTAGCAACTAAATCTTGTTGTGATATAGCATTCATACAAGAGATAGAGACAGAGATAACAAATACGAAAGACAAAGAATATCGCTACATAGGAAAGATTAAGTCGACAAGCAAATAATATAATTTATTTCAAAACATGAAGCTAACGCGTGATATGTCCAGAATTTTATTATATTTGTACATCTGCTTACCTCAATTTATGTATTAAATATATATCTATTCATGCTTCCATAAAATGCAACAATGTTTTTAATTCGAGTAGTTTAAAAAACTAAAATTTGACTTGTAGCAGTTATTACAAAGTATTTTTTTGAAACTTCAAATCGTTAATTTTACATTCAAAATTAATCCACTTGAAATTTGCTTTTAAAATTTATCAGATTAAATATTTGATATTTGATATTATAAAATAATCATTTTCATTTATCTATTAAATAATAATAATGAATTTGCGATATATTAATCGATTCGTTATTAAATACTTTATAATTTACCAACAACCGGGACCTATAAGAAAATTATATTAAAGATTTTGTAGAATTCTCGCTTCTTTGGTTTTTCTTCCGTTTATCTAACTATTAATTTGTCTATCTCTTGATCTCTCTATCATTCTATTTGTATTTATTTGCTGTTATAAATTTTACAGGTGTATCCATACTTTTGGTACTTGCTGTCAAATACTCCTATAATTAAATTAAAGTATTTTTTTACATAGATAACAATGATAACATAGATAACAACGAACGGACATTTGAAAATATTTATGACAATCATTTTTATTTTATGGATTATTATTTAAATATAATAATCAAATATTTGTATAAATTTCAATTCAATAATTTTGAATATTTACAATTTTTAATTTTTAAATAAATGATCGAGTTATATAATAAATGTCACAATAAAAATAGTAGCATGGAAAGAAAGAAGTTATTTTATTTATATATAAAGAAGTTATAATAAAAATATAAATTGTACTATTAAGTAACACTGAGACATAATATCAAGATAATAAATTAGTACTATATTTATAATAATCAAAATTTATTACATTATAATAATTATTAATTAAAATATATTACATTACAAAATAAAACAATATAAAATTTCACCGACTGATTATATATTATTATGATCATTAAGTAAATAAATATATTTAATATTTAGTCTTTTAATAATTTTAATATTTGTTTTATAGTATTTATAAGTTTAACGATGATACTGTACTTTATAATGTATGATATACATTAAATACTCTTTTAAATAACGGTCGGTATTTATTATTTCCAAATCTTAATATGAATATATAATAAAAATATATAAGTGGTATTTGTAAAAAAAAAGAAGTTATATTGTAGTTTAATAAAATTTATTAATATATTATTAATGTTTTAATAAATATTTTTTTGTTTGAATTCTTGTTTTAATAATCGATTTATAATTCATTTACATACAAAGGACCACTGTAATTGTAAACCATTTTCATCTTACACCTTCAAATTATATGCAAAACGAATTAAATGATGAATAAAATATTATTAATTTCATATTAAATATCACAACTAAAACTGTTGCTTATGTAATATTATTATAACACAAATAATTTACATTTTGAAAACATAATTTTAGAAATATTGCTGTTTTTATTAATTTTATTATTTATCTGTAATATATCATGCCATCGTAAATATTGCAAATAAATACATTATTTGCAATAAAATAAAAAATATTTTTGAATTACAATTGAAATATTTAAATTACGAATAACAATAAAATAGTGTACTATATCAGTGTACCGTATAAAATGTAGAATTATTTATTTATAGTATTAGCTTAATTTAACGAAATTAAGAATTGTTGAAAAAAATAGTAGTTTAAAGACTTGCCTGAGGGGATTAAATTCTTTTAAGCATTACCGTGAAAGAATAACTTATTCGGATTATAAAAACCTGCACGGTAATTTTCTTTTTCAATCAACAATTTATAAACATTGGTTTCTGCTCAATATAAACTAGTATCATTTTAAATTTATCAACAGCCAAGTCATTTTAATCTTTTACACAGAATCAAATTAATAAATACATTAAGCTTATAATATGTAAAATATAAATTTATATTTACTTTTGATTATTTTAAACAATTGTCATTTATAAACTTCATTTTTCTTAAGAGAAATTAATTCTTCATATTGCTAGAAAATATTAAGATTATATATATATATGTTTGTATAGTTAATTAAGTATTTTATTTAGATTATTAATTTCATTTATAATAATCACAGTATTATAAGTTTATATTCAATTAAAAACTTCGATTAACAAATAGAGACTAGTGATATTTAAAAACCTGCTCAATTTATAAATCATATTTAAGATAAAACTTAATAAAATTATACTTTTTCATATTTCTGTAGTTCTGGTATAATATATAATTATAATATAATATAATAATTTGGATTATAAAAATAATAATTAAAGAATACGCAGAATATATTAAATAATGATTGAGATCCATTTATTTGTAACTACTAAACAACGATAATTATATTTGTATCATTTATCATTTATGATATAAAATGATCAATGTATCATTTTAATATTGAAATTAAATTTAACTTTAAGTTATATTAATGAAAGACGTAACTATTTCTAGAAGCTGCAAAAAATTAATTATTTCATCAATATAAAAATCACTATTAATTATCTAATCATACATAAAATGACAGTTACTATTATGTTTTAAATAGTAACATTTATTCATTTTTTTAACAATTATTGGATTGCTATGCAAAATTTTAAAACTTAAAACGTTTTAAGATTCTTCTTTTATAACATTATAATTATTTATAATATTTATAAAATTTAATAATAATGTTAAATAAATGATAATGCCTAATAGCAACACTTTGAAATTTAATTAATATTTATGAACTGTTTTTAATGATTGATAAATAGAGTAAAATTAATGAAAAATTTATTTTCAACGGTATTATAAATTACAGTTTTCATATGAAAAACAAATGAATTTTATGATTAATTCGAACATACATTTAATATTTTGTTTTTAAAAAGATTTCAGATCTCTTGTCATAGATTTTGCTATTTCCAGGACTTAACCTAAGTACCATAGTTTGAATATATTTACATTTGTAAAAGGTGATCGTTCGTTTTAGAAGAATTTGTAAAGTAGAATGTGTAAAGTTAGTTCAAAAATACATCTTATTTGTCACTATTTATTCAACATATTTATTAATATTCATGACAATTGTATATTCTATTTGAAATAACTAGTTTTTTCTCTGTAAAAAATGAAATTTGACATTATTTAAATGTAAAGATAAAACGAATTAGACTAATCGAAGGAAAATTCTATTTTAAAATTCATAACTTATATATATATATATATATATATATATATATATGTGTGTGTGTGTGTGTGTGTGTGTGTGTGTGTGTGTGTGTGTGTGTGTGTGTGTGTATAAAAAATATTAAAAATAAAAACGAAGGAAAATAATATGACAAAGTGATACATTTACTAGTCTTAAGTGGAAATCGTCATATGTAGCAGATCGGGGTCCTTTTATAGCTTAAAAATAACGAAATTAAAACTTTGTTTGACTAATCACTGACTCATTCAATAAACTTCTTTTCTTTTTAATATGCTATAATTATCAGCATTTAAAGGTGCAAGGACGAAAGTAAATTAAATTACGCGATAGCAAAGTAGGAGAAATTAGGTAAAGCTCGTGTGGCATTTATCAGAAAAAAAAATGTCAAGAAAATAATATGATTAGACTACAAAAGAGGGGCACATCATGAAGGAGAGGGGCAGTAGTTCGTCTATATAGATCTCGCACTCTCGCCCGACAGTAATTTCTATACTTTCGTTTGCATTGAATTTCAGAGTGACCACGGCATCGAATTGAACCTCGCCTGATCGAGATTACGGAGGCTAGCGCCAGTGCATGTCCGCTCGTGCGAGCGACTCCGGCTTCTTTTGTCGTCGCGGCTATAGGGAGAAACTGCACCGCTGTCGTCGAGGCGACAGATTGCGAACGCATAGATGGTCGATCGTCTGGAAAGTATTGTACTCGCGTGCCTCCCCCGTCCCGACGACCCTTGTTATTGTAATGATGGGCTGTATGGTGAGGGAAGATGCAATTAGCGGAGAATGAACAGCTGGGTGGGGGGAAGGCAGAGACGCATTAAATGCGCCGCGCAATCGTGATTCCATGCGGATGAGCACCGAATACATAATCACTGGGTTGGAGCAACGAAATTGTATGGATAACGCACCGTCAAGACGTTCCAACAGATCGATCAGTTCAGGGACCTCGAAGAATCTAATTGTGGTTGCTGAGTGTGATTGCCAACGAATGAGAATTGATTAGTCATAAAAATTCGAGTGCTTCTGTGAGTCTCTATCTGCCGTTTATTACAATCTTATTTAAGGATATTCGTTGTGAAATAGCAAACTCAAGATAACCTTGGTATTCGGTTAATTTGAGAAGGCATGATAAGTTGTTTATTCAACTGCAATCTCAATTTATATTGGTCTTCCATTGTCATAACTATCACTTTCTTAAACTGCATCACTCAGAGTAAAATGAAAAGTTATTTCTTTACGACTTTCGATATAACTAGAAGGCAATTAAATGGGACAAAAAGGAGTTTTTTTCTTAATTATAATTCATTGTAGGAACTTATTTTTAAATATAATTTCGAGTTGGTCATACAATTTAAAGTATTATGAAATATAATAAAGTTCTTATAGCTCGTTTACAAGTTTGCGAGTATCTATTTAGAAATTTTGGAATGTTGAAATTATCTAAATGTGTATTACAATAATCATAATTTTTTTCTAATGAAAAGTTCAAGAAAATACTTTTACCAATATGTATCGTAAATTTCAAGTCAACGTAATAAATACATTAAATATACATTTGCAGATAACATAATTTTATTTCGTTTTGATATGCAAATGCATTTTTCCATTGGTATCGTATTATTGAAAACAATTACTTCTTTTTTAAAACTATTTTTTAGTGCTTCATTTATACTTAAACAGTAGGCGAAATAAAAATATATTCCTATAATTTTTTGAGTCTGGCTTATTAATGGATTTGGTATAATTACGACTCATTTGAGGTAATGATATAATAACGAAAAAATCAGCTTAATGAAATTTAAATTCAATTTCTTTGCAAAAAAGGTAACCTCAAGAATTCTAATTCAAAAAACCACTCAAAAACGGTAAGGCTAAAAGCCGTGAAAGAAAAAATATATGAGAGACAGAACTTGCAAGCGCGTATAGTGAAAGATGGTGGGTTGAAAAAGATCGACAAAAAATAAAGGTTAGAAAAAAATTTCTTCGTAAGGAAACAGAAAGCAAGAAGAAAAGGAACATGGAAGCAAAGAGAAAAGAAAATAAGAACGGGAGTAAAAGCGAAGGGAAAATATATATCTGTGGCACGTAGCTAACTCAGGGCAGGACGAAAACGATCGTGTTCTCGTAAAGCTTCTCTCTATTCCTCTCTCTCTCTCTCTCTCTCTCTCTCTCTCTCTCTGAAGAGAGAGAAATAGCCTTAGCCTTAACGTAGGGGCACGAGTACACACTCACCCACATACCCAGGCATATACATACACATTCCACGGTATGAGAAGAAAGCAGGTCGAAAGCAAGCCTCTCGTTCTCCATCCTTTTCGCCTAAAGAGCGTATATATTGCGCGTCGCGAGCAGGAGTAGCAGGAGACGAAGGAGGAGGTATAGGCAGCGACTACGCAAGAGAGGATCGGGCGGAGGTGGCGGCTATGGCGACGACTAGTAGGACGGAACCTGAGGAGTTCGGTGAGGGACGAGGTGAGCGAGTAGCGATGAGGAAGCCAGAGGGCGGGTTTAGCTGTACTATGGTCCTAGAGGGGTGAGTGAGCGAGAGGCGATGTAGATAAAGGTGGGGTGTCGGATCGCGAAGGGACGCGAAGGGACGACGACTACGACGGTGGTGTTCGTTCGCTTGCGCGGCTGGCTAAATAACGGCCTGCCCTATTCCACCTCGACCCAACCCACCCTTGGCTTTTCTCTACTCTATCTATATAGGCGCGAGGGTTGCGGGCAAGCGCGAGCGCGATCGTGTGTGTGTAAAGAGAGAGAGAGAGAGAACGAAGATCCGTGTCTCTCTCACACCTTCGCGAAGGGTCGAGGGAAAACGCCGACCCCGCGAGAGAACCGCGTCGATGCTGCAGCGGTCTTTCTCTCGTGCCTTTCCGGGCCACCGACAATCCCCTTCCCTCTTCGGCTTCGCGACCTCTGTGCCCTCTGCGCCACCCACTCACCGCTTCCGCAGAGCTACCAACTTGGCGCTTAGGGCGCTCATACACATACTGGCAAACACTCACTCTCTCACAAAGAGAGGGAAAGAGAAAGAGAGAATCATCGTGGAAGTTCTTCCGTGTGCTCTTGGGCTTACGTGTGCAGTCTCGATCGCACCCACCTCTTTCGCGTCTCTATGCACGGAACGCGGTAGAAACCCGGAGGGGAAGAATTTTGATGCGGTAAAGGCAGAATTTTTTATTCAGCGCGGTACTTGAATTATTCGCACTGGGAATTATCGGGCCAAGGCGATAGACGGCTTTTTATCCATCCCTACCAGCTAAAAAATTATCGCGATTCTGGTCCGGCAATTCGAATCAACGACGAAACTTACTGGATCGCAATCACCTATAAGTGCGTACTAATGTCAGCCAATGGTGAACCCATTTATGTAATCAATTACGACATTGGATCGCTGATCCAATTAATGGCGATTTAAGGAAAATAGGATATTACTGTGTCCGGATTGGAAGATGCTGAGCATACTTTTGCTTAAGATAACGGACATTATTACTTTTACCTTATCTATCGTCTCAAATATGAATACTATTTTCCTTTCAAAATTGTACTATCATTGTAGGTAATAGACTTGTTACGAAAAAGTAAGGGTAAAATAATGATAGACTTACATAAATTGTAGAAAAATTATCTCCATTTTTGTTCACTTAGAGGTGTTTATTTATTTGGTGAAATATTTATTAATTAAAATTTATAGGAAATTTTAAAGTTCAATTGATTTTTTAAATTTACATTGAAAAATCTTTATATAATTTATATAATTTTTTTTATGCAATTAAGAGAACATTTTTCTTCAACTTGTGTGCTTACATAAAAGGATAAAGTCAAAAAAACTAGCGTGTTTTTAAATAAACATCATTACTACGATAATCAGAATTAGAACAGCTATAATTTCAAAATTATACATATTTATTTATCTTTCTTTTCGTGTATTTTCTCAAGTTATTAAATGATAAATAAAACTTGAATTCATGAATACTTAAAAAAAACAAAAAAAACAAAATAATAAATACAAAAATACGAAACCACAAAATATAGAACAAACATAAGCCGTTTCTGCGAAGAAAATATATTTATAAAATTTAAATTATACAATTTCTTTCTACTTACCTATTATAAGAATTAATTAGCCACATTAACCTTTCCTGAATAGTTTTTTATTATGCCTGAGCTAATGATCATTAGATATCCATAATAAATTCATTTGCTAAAAAAAAGAAATTAAATAGCTTATCAATTAGCAAAAAATTAGTAACGAATTTAGATATTTAATGATGTTTTGAAGAATAAGATAGAAATGTAATAAGTAAAATAAACACATTTAGAAGTGGAGTTTCCGTATGAATTTATATTATATATATATATATATATATATATATATATATATATATATAAAATATATAAAACATATATATAAATAATACAAAATTTATCTGTATTTCTATTGTAACTGTAAGAGTGTATTTCTATGAAATTATATACAACTATTGTTAAAAAAGGCATAATTAAAAAAACATACATAATATATAAGTGTATATATGTAAAAATATGTGAAATAGTGTGTTTACAATTTATTATTTTAAACTTTAATACGTTCTACATAAATTCCATTTTTAATTAATAATTTTATTTCTAACATTATATATAATTCATTGTCATAATCTAATAATTCTTTTAAAAAATTTAATTACATTTAATATGTAATTATATTGAATAGTATTTATGCAGCGTTAATATTTTTATTTACATTTATATAAGTGAATCAGTTCAAGATATTAAAAATTAATTTATTTTACTTTAAATTATTCTTAAATAATAGGTCTCTTTAATGTAATATAAAAAATATTTAGTATATATGTTTATATAAAAATAATTAAGAATATCAGATTTAAAGTTAAATGTTAACGAGAATTAAAAGCTAAAAATGCGTAAGAATTTAAACTTAAACTTCGATTTAAAATAAACTAAATATTGGAATTCAATACTTATTAACAATGAAATTTCTTAATTTTTAGTTCATTTATCTATTTTTCTCTTCGTTTATCATTATCTTCTTTGTTAAATTTATTTATTAAAGACCTGATTGACCCATCTAAATCAAGAATTGCTTTTTTATATAATCAGTTATCGTAGATTAGACGATTAGAGAGGTTAAAAAGAAAATAAAATCAATTGTGAATTAAATTCAGTTCCTATGCTCCCAAATAAATTTAAAAATGCGATAAAGATAACTTTATATATCATAAAAATTTGAGCTTCAAAATTTATTAAACAAATATGAAGAAATAAATATACTTTAATTTATTAAATTATTAAAAATATTATTATTTTATTTAATAAATAACTTACTAAGAAAAAAGAGAATCCCAAAAATAAATACATTAATTATTAATTAATATCGTGTTTGCAATAAATGCCAAGATTACTTTAGCTTTTTCTCTCTTTTTAAATCTTTTTCTTATATGCATACACACATACAAATATCCATACCTTTTTTATCTTCATTTTAACGAAGCTTCGACACAACGGGCGGTTTTTCATCGAAGAATGAGTATTAGCTGAAATTAAATATGGAAGGAACTTATCACGATGAAGTCTTCCTATTGTTTCACCGTGAGTGATAAGTTATGAACATCATACGACAGGACTTACAATATTATAATTCATTTAAATTGACTCGTTATCGAATGTCTCAGTCGTTGGTGTTCTACTTTATTTACTTTCGGAAGAATAGTATAAAAATCAACATAAAAATTATTCTTGTTTTTCCCTTTATTATAAATTAATTTAATTTACTTTTAGTAATAGAAAATAAAATAAAATACAAATTTTTTCTTTTTATTTGAAATTTTTTAAGTTTGTAAAATCAGAGAATTTTGATCGCGTTCTATAATCAATTTCAAATATCTTATATAAATAATTCTCTATTTTATAAGGATCTTCATTTTTCTTCGTTTAAATTAAACATTCAATACAAAATTTATTGTATTGATTACACACTAATTTTATTTATATATTAGTTAATTACCATTGTATAACTAAAGTTAAGCAATGCTTGAGAAACCTATAAAACTAAATATCTTAATTCAACGTTAAATAATATAAATAAAAGCAGTTTATCGATCAGATGCTTTCATACATTAAAAAAAATCTTTTTTTGGAAATATATTGCATTATTACATTTTATATAAAATTTTATAAATTGAATAAGTATATTTACTAAGAATAATTATAATGTATCTAATGTATAATTCTAATGTATTACTAAGAATAATTATCATAATCAAATATTTAGTCATAATTAAATATGAATATATATCTGTTTTTCGTTACACTTTTAGACAAGTATTTTTTAAATAATTTTTATCCATAAGTTGATCGCTTTTTATATCAAATGCATAAAGTTATTTCCTTCAATTGCTTCATTGCAAATTCTTGAATTCATTCTTGTTATTTTAATAAATTTAAATTATTACGATTTAAATAATATGTTGTAGGTTTCATTATTCAAAAGTCAACTAAAATTTCTCTGACTACTGTAATAATGTTAAGTAAGTTTATATATTATATTTTAGTTTATAAGTTAATCATAATTGTATATAGCGTTACGAATTATAAAAATTAAAATATTAGATGAATATATGAATTTTTCAATATTTGTATGCCATTATTAATTGAAAATAAAAGCATTTTCGTTTTCTCATAAAATAATATTTCATCTTAACTAACTTCCCTACATTGATCATGTAGAATTTATGAAGGAATGTCTTACCAAACTCGACATACATCTACTTCACATAAGTACAAAAGTTTACCTATTTATGAATAGTTATTTCATTTTCTTTTAATTTTCTTATTAATATCATTAATTTATTTCGAAATAATAATATTTATAACTTATTTCAATTTAACCGTTATGAATTTGCTTACATTAATTTTTTTTTTTTATTATTCGTGTATTAATTATAATAATTAATTATTATTTTATTGAAGAAATCCTTGCACTTATATCAATTTTTGTTTTTTTAAATAACTTTATAAATTTGATACATTTTTTTAATAATTCATAAATAAGGCATTTTAAATAGTGTGAAATATAGAGAATCTGTTTCTATAAGTAAATTATTTTTATCATTAGTATATCTACTTAATTTATTTATTAGTATACTTACAATGCCAAGCATTTTAAATTCTTTATTAATATTTAAATATGAAATTTTTTTTTTTTATATCTACTATAAATAATCAAGTAATTAATTTTAATTTTTATTGTGAAAATCACTAAAAACAAAATAAGTAATATAAAAAATGTTGATAAATTGTATTTAGATTTATTTAGATGTATTTATTATACAATCGTAAATTGAAGGAAAACTAAAATAGAGGGAAGTAGATAGGTAGATAGAAGAGCAGATATTTAGAATAAAAGTGAAAGAGAGAAATACATTGGTAGAAAGCGAAAGGACATAGAAATACAGATAGATTAACAGATAAAATGAAAGCGATAACAGTACAGAAAGAGAGTGTAAGTGAATAGTGAGGGAGAAAGATGTTGATAAGTAGATAAGAGAAAAGGGGAAAGATAGATAGATAAAGAGAAAGAGAAAAATACCGAGAGAAAGATACGATGGCAATAGAAGGTTGTACAGTTTTCCAGCTCCCTTGGATTACGGAAGCAAAGTTTTCAAGTTCTGCGACACTGACCTACTTTACTTGGATACTTCCAGCCAGTAGTTACGTTCACCGGAACGTATGAATGCCGCGCATAAAGCGCTCTCGCTTTCATCCGCTCCTCCTCCATCTCCACCCGACTACAGCTCTCAACACACAGACAACTACTATGACTTTCCCCATTTTGCAATTGCGATGCGTACAGCTTCCCACCTACCATCCCTCATTCTCATTCTCTCTCTTTCTTTTCCCGTCTATCCCTTCTAGCTATCATTACCGCTCGAAACCGTATATAAGTGTACATATATATATAAAGAGAAAGAGAGAGAAATATATATTATATGTACATAGCTCTGAGTATCCATTGATATTACAGTTAGGTCACGCACACAGGCATATCCAAGTGTTCGTTTAATAATTATTCCAAATATAAGCCTGTGCACTTAAACGGAGTGAATAAACCACGATTTATTAATTACAAGAAAGTGATATCGATATATTTTTATTATCTTCTATCTCTACCGCCTCTTTGTTTTTTCATTGATTTTCATGAAAGTGCAATTTCGAGTGAGAGGAAAATATATTTAGCTGCGACCTAACGCTTTGATGAATCAATGAACTTCCGATATCCATAAAATCTTTTTCAAACAGCGTTCGGAAAGTCTTGAATACTTTATTGTATCTTGTATTTGCTATTATAAAAATGCAAGGAAAACTAATCGAGAAATTCATCAAACTTAATTATTTATGATAAACTTTAACTTGGATATATACTATATAACTATACGCTACAAGTAGTTATTTATTGTTAGCGCGCAGTGCCTATTATTATCCCTTTTTATGTAATAAAGATATAGTTTAGTATATTAACTAATAACAATAAAAGCGCTATTTAATAAAATTTCATAAATCTTGCGATAGTTAATAAGCAACTCATATTGTTAAAAAATAGTTTATTATTTGATAGTTAGCTATATAATTATTTTCGGTTTAAACTAATAATTATAATGGTTACGTGTTAATAAATCTGAAGAGGATCCGGAAACATTTTTATTGTATTATCGTGGATCGTGACGCGAGTAATTATCTTATCATTAACTATTAAAAATTATTTTTAATTCATATGAAAATCATTCCAAATATTAATTAGCAATACAACATCGAACATTGATTAAGCTTTATGTGAATCTTATAGATTTATGTAAATTTGCATGTATATTAAAATTAAGAATTTCAAACATCTGTAAAAAATTAGAAATTTCATAATCTGTTTGAATCGATTTTTTTTATTATAATTGTATAATAATACAATATTAAAAAAATATTAAGTGCGGGAGGTAATACACAAATGATAGTAATATTTATAATGCAAAATAATATTGCATAATATTTAATAGAATAGCATGATATATAGTCTTTGTAATACGGAATTTTATTTGAAAGTTGACAGAGATATCAAATTACGTCAAAGGTGTTGTCAAAAGTAACGGCATCGTCAAGGTAATCTATCTACAAATCAATAATACGTAACATCGTAATTTAGGGCAAGCATGGATAATATTATAGTGAAAAATCATCTCAGTATATAGCGGAACAAAAAACGAAAAGATTTAATCAAGCGGAATTCCAATTTAACCACTTCCTATACAATGATCGTGTTCTTACTGATCTACATAAATTTTGAAAGTAATAAACAAATGCATGAATTCATAAAATAATTATTGATTAATTTAATTACATTGAATTATCTAATCATTTCCATTGGTCTTGATTGTAAAGATTAATCTTGGTCTGATTCTAATAAAAATTCAAACATACGTTCATTCAAGCGTTGCCCCGGTCATATCATATCTGCTTGACTATCGAATTATTTAAAAAAAGAATAGCAGAAACTTTTTATCTAAGCTTTTTAATTTTTTGATGTTTTAGAAACTATTAGAATTGAAAAGTTTGTTAAAAGTTGAATATATTTGACTACATATTAAACTTATCTTTTTGACATTATTGACCGTGAGTACATAATTCTTTGTATTTGTCAAATGAAACTGAAAATATATTTTTTACTACTCATATTACCATTCGAATTATAAAAACAATAATATAGCTTAGATGTAACAATAATTGTTGATGCTCCAAATCTCGTGCCGACGCTACTGATAATTATGATATTGCATTAACCTAAAACTGTGAAATTTAATAATATAGTTATTATTGTGAAGCTGTGCCACAAAGAGAAGCATTTCCTTCAACTAAAATTATGTGTATTGCATTATACACTTAGAGTACTAAATAACTAAAACATTTTCATTATTTACTTACCATTTATATCATTTATTCTAATTTATATGTAATCATAAAACAAATTTTATGTCTTCCAACTTGAGGATGAATGAAATGAAGTAATAAACTATTAATTAAATACGTCAATTTGACCTATTAATTCATTAAAAAATTTGAATAGTCATAAATTAAAATCATTAAATTTTTTAATGGAATTATGCCTTACAAAAATTTTTAATCCTTTCCAATCAGTCTATTAAAATTATTTCTTATAACTATTGCAATACCAAGATATTTTTAAACAAATTTTTTGAATACCTGCTTTCAAGTACATTTAATTAAATTTTTGTCAATTAGTATGCTCGATGTTCTATGTAAAATATAATCGATATCTCAGTTTTTATGGATTTTCCCCATTGAAATTCCGTACGTCGACGTTTGAAATACAATAAAACCGCAACTTATGTGTTATATTTATCGATAAAATATTATTACAACCTTTGAAAAGTTAAAATTTTTAAATTTACAACCTTAAATTTTTCCTTAATAAATATTTTTAAAATAATGTTAAAAGGAAGTACTTTTTATCAATGAACTTATACAGCAGTTATTATGCACGATCATAATTTTACTTTCCTATTTGGTAAGGTTGTGAAGGTTTGTTTGTTTGCTAATTTCATTTATAAATATTATAATTAGACTTTGTAAGTTGATGGATATAAGCAAAACATCAAAATTTGATTTAATAAATTATAAATATGTCTCGTACTAATTTATATATACATAGAAAGAATAATTAACAAGTATAGAAAAATAATATTTGATTAACAATTACTTGGTATATTAGAAAACTTAAAAATTCTTATTTTCATTATATTGCTTATTTCGTTACTATTTCATAATTTAGTCTGTTCTGTATATTTTTGTGATTGATAACGTATTTAAATCAATTTAATGTATTCTTTATTAAAACTGTGTCTAGGAAGTATGAAAAATATGTCAATGTGTAATACAAAACTTTAATAATTTCCGATAAAAAAAGAAAAACATTTAATATTAGTTTATCATTAAAATGTAAATTAAAATATTGTAAATAAGTCGTTGTAGAATATTTATATATAAATGAAAAATTAATTTTTCAACTGTATGTTATTGTAAGATAGTGGTATTTATAAAGAAATATAGACTGATATTAAAAATTACTTTGAAAATAATAAAGTGCTGAGTAGCTTAAATATGAGTCTCAAAACTTTTTATTCAAATTTTTCGTACTCGAATTTCGTATCATTTTAAAATAAATTTTCGTTTCCTAGTTACTACACTTAGAAAATGACCGTCACTTTGCTGCAGGAAAATATGATTTTATTTTATTTGATTTAAATACTTATATGATTAGTGATATCTATTTTTATACTGAAAATAAATAATTTAACGGTACAGGAAAATAATTCATGAACTTGCACAAGTTCTATAATAGTTTTTCGCAAAACACTAATGGCATAAAACACATTTCTGTTCGTCGATGCGCGAGAACAAAAATAAAACCCGAGATCTAGGAAGTATGATTAGCGGGAGACCTGCTTTTCTAAGCTTGTCGTAGAAAATTGTGCGACCGAGGGTCGCCCAGACGAGCAGCTAAGCCTTATTGACTTGGTCTGTCGGGTCATCGCGAGGGATAAAGCTAGGAGTGCGCGACGCGTCGCAGCGCTGCCGCCACCGCCAACGACGACGCCGACGAACGACGCCGCTTGTCGTTTCTATCTATCTATCTTTATCTCTCTCACTGTCTCTGTCTCTCTGGGGCCGTCCCTTTCTTGCTCACGCTCCCTCGTTCTCAGCCGATCAGCGATGAAACCCATAAACGCCGTTGCCAAATCGTCGCTCGCCAGTCTGCCGCTGCCTCAACCCCGCTCCTGGCCCCGCATTGCCCCGCCCCGCATCGACGGCTCTACGTTCCCTCGGCGATCTCGCGGCCACGCTCCCCCTCAGCCCTCGCTCCCACCACCGTGCGGTGTTCGTTTGGCAGGCCTTTCGTTCGTCTCCCTTCCCCCATTTTTTTTTCATCCTACCTCCCTCTTTCTCTACCTCTTGTCCACCGAAATCGCACTCTTATTCTATCTTTCTCTCGCTCAATACGACTTTTCAAAGCGAGCTTCTTTTTCGTCCGCCTTCGATTCCCCTTCGACTCGTCTCACCTTTTTCGATACCCATCGCCGTCGTTGTCGTCGACGTTGTGGAACCTGGCGGTGGCTCGATGACTTGCGATTGAAAAGCTCATCTCCTCGGCTCGGACCAACCCCTACTCGCCTTTATTTTCTCGTTCTTTTACCGACTGTATTTTGGTCTTTCGCGTTCCTATCGGCACAAATATATAGGCACTTCAACAAGCCTCCAAGCATCTCTTTAGTAGTACCAAACTCCTTCCCCTTTGTCGCTTAACCATCGTTTGGACACTCATTGAGCATTTATCAATAATCGATGAACCTAACACGAGCCGAGGTTATGTGTCCGAAGCCATTTCGACTTTTATCCCCGGCATAACCACCTCACAATTTTGCATCTCCCCGTGTGAAGAGATGCACGCCAGTGCCCTCGCATCTCATCTCGTGAATTACTCTGAGCTCTTGCACCACGAGGCTTTATCGACACCGTCGTTGCTGTTCGGGTTTTAAATTGAAGTACGAAGCGTTCTCTCGAAAAGCCGCCGAGACCGGATCTCGTTTGTAAAATTAGCCTATAGCTGACAGCAAGCGAGATAGATAGATAGTTAGATAGATAGGTAGTAAGAGAAAGAGAGAGAGAGAGAGAGAAAGAGAAGAGTACGCCACGCACAGGAAAGCCGGCGGGGTGCTTTTAATTAGCGGGAGCACCGACTCCACTCCTTCCGACGAACCGTCGAGACCGCGATGGAAAATTATGTGCATGCACAGGCAGGCATAATCGGACGTGGCGCTTGATCGGATATCCGCACAGCCGTCGCGTTTACGAGACTTTTATATGTCGATACTTCGCAGCTTGTTACGCATACTGAAGCCTGACTGAGGCTTTAGGGGCCAAGTCAATAATGTTAATAGCACTGAACACAAAATGAGCTTGGACACTGAACATACCAACAGCAATCAATTTCACCAGGCTAGGAGGTATGGAGAAGCCATCGAAAAGTGTAATAATCCGTGCTCAGGAGTATATGGGAATCACTCATCAAGAGATTGTCATGCGCACGCTAAAACGAATGACTAGAGGAGACTTCTGTATTCGGTCTCAATTCCTTCGCGAAATATCAAAGAGTTCGGCTCGAACGTTGGCACGAGAAATTTTCCGCATGGGTGTTTTCTTGTTGGCGCGTGTATCACCGAGACCGATGAAAAAGCCTGCGGCAATGCTATTACACGAGGGCGACGGCTGCCGTCGCCTCGACGATTCGATAATCATGGCGCGCCGGCGACAGCGGTGGCGGCTGTGGCTGACGCGTGCGAAACAGGGGGGAGGGCGAGGAGAGCGCGGCAAAACGAAAAAAACGAAAAGAATATACGATGAGAAGAGAGAGAGAGAGAGAGTGAGCAACCAGAGAGTAACAGGCCCCCGTGAGAGGAGCAGCGCTGGCAGCAGCAGTTACCCAAGCGGTGGTCTTTCCTTCACTCCCTGTCTCTCTCCTGAGAGAATGGATGTGTGCATGTGTGTATATGTGTAAGTTGGGTAGGGCCTTCTCTTCGCTTTTAACAGGCCAGCAGCCAGCCAGCACATCAGCCATCCTGTCATAGACAGGATGTGAGGGTCCGCGAGCTGGGCTACACGTTGCGTTTCGTCTCTCCGTCTGTCTCTCTCTCTCTCTCTCTCTCTCTCTCTGTATATATATATATATATCTTTCGTTTACTCTTTATGTATGCCTACGCATAGTATGCGTGCACATCCGCCGTCAAAGGAGCAAGAGAGATGTTTTTGTGACAGTTGTGCTTCTTCTTTGTCGTTTGTGCATCTGTTATATATATATGTGGAGATAGAGAGTGTGTGTGTGTGAAAGATAAAAAGAGAGAGAAAAACAAAGCTAAACAACAGGGATGATGCTGGAAACGACGAGACTCTCTTTTTAATTCTTGGGCCGCTTGAATTTTCCCGCTATTATCAAGCAAAGCTATCCATGAACCTGTGCTTTCCACAGGCTAATCGCGCGCTGAATTCGCACCTGTTCCCGCCTAATTACACCAGCCTGACGAATTATTCGAGATGCCCTCGACTTCCTGCAGTCGAGGCATTGTCTCACACCAAATGCGAGCCTCGCGCCACAGTCAGAGCCCTGTAAAACACCGGTGGGGAACCTTCCGCGAACTGCCCGGCCATTGTTCTTTCCGTTAGCGAACCACTGGCAAATTATCTGTAATGAGCGTCGCTGCTGGCCTCCTCGCCGGAATTCACAACAAAAAATTCATTATCTTTGCGTCGAAAGTTATCGCAACAAAAAAATGATAACTCGCTTCTAAATTAATGTTGTTGACCACTAAGCCGAGTATTGAGACTTTAAAGTGGGTGCTTTTCTATTTATTAGTTGCGAATAAAATTTTCTAGACGTTCAACGCGCGTTAAATTTTATGTAAAGCCCGTATTTCGAAAACCACATTATGACTTTTAACCTTTTCTTTATTTTTTCATGGTATGTTTCGTTTTTAGAATTTTGTATGTCAATCTACGCCAGCTTTATTTTTATTATTTTTTTTTTTTTTAACAATATTGAATTGCTTCTTTATTCTTGTTTTCCTTATTTGTCTCGTATTTAATTATACTATTTATTATAAGAATATCATTGTAGATTAGAAAAGAAATTCAAAGAAGGGTCGAAGAACGATAGACAGGTTTCACGATCGTTCAGTAACATAAGATAAAAATTTTAACGGATTTCTAAAGTATTATTAATTGTTTAAGATGTTTCCTCTTTTTTACACAAAGTGCGATAGAGACGATGAACTTGTTTTATTTTACAAAGCCTCTATTTCGGTAGTCACATTCTGAATAAGTTGTACAAAAGCTTCATCCATTAATTTATCCATTAATTAAAAAAAAATTACAAGCATCGCAATACATGCTTAGTGCATTTTCATTCGATCATTCGATATAAGTATCTAAAAGTAGGTGCACGAAAGAATACACACTAGACAGGGTTACACCAATTACATAAAACTACTAAATATTAACATAAAATTACTAAAACTTGCCCGTTTTTTGGGTAAGAACATTGACAGAAAAGATACACAACTCAATTAGACTGAGAATTTAATCAGAAGACCGTTCGTCCCCGCCATAATTACTTCTATTGTGACGATCGTGTACGATTGGTTCGACCACGGTATAGAAGCCATGAAGCCTCGTGGGACCGCATAATGAATGATAAGATTGCGAGCGCATCGTCGGGCGTAAGCTACGCGTAATTGGCGACCACGGACATAGCCCTCGTGTTATTACGCGTTAATTAAAGTTAAGTACGCAGTGCGCTGGCGTAGGGCCTCCGGCTTGTTTTTTCGATTATTATTGCCTCATTCCTCACTGTATCCATTTATAATACAACACCTGCCGAACAAATTATTTAAACGGCCAGTTGTGCATCAGCTTTTATTCATTCTTATGCTTTTAGGAATGAGGCATTTATATGGTCTTATAGAGGCTTTTAAAACCACTACAAAGTATCAAACATGAGTTTATGCGCGAGACCACTCCTTTCTTTATTTTCTTTTATGTATTTTTATTTTAATTGACTATCGTTAGAGTTCGTAACTGTCAAAAATCTTTAATTTATTTAAGAGACATATAGTAATTATCATGGTGAGATACAGTTTATTTGAGCAACATCGTAAGTGCATTTCGATGAAGTTATAATCGTAATAATTCTACGTAAGTTTTTAATGTAGCGTATAATCAGCATTCTTAATTAAAAGTTAATTACAGTAGGTGTTTTGCTTTCCTCTGTTGAATATCATAATAATTTCATAGGATTAGCAAGCGCTTATGCGGAGTGGCTTTTAACCCTAGCTACTATTCCAACTGAAGCTTTATACTTTACGCTTTTCGGGGCAATTACTTCTGCGTGTGTTCAACATGAAATAAAAATAATATATAGTTGGTACATTGACCTTTATAGAACCACCTTTTTAAACCTTGTGCACTTTCAAAATTTTAATATGATATGAATTATACAAAAGAACGCCGCCACGTATCTGCGAACTTCCTCTTTCTCTCTCCCTCTCGTTCCCTCTCTACCTGCTTTTCTTCTAGCGATACGGAGTATACCGAAATGATATACGCTCTGACACTATACAAAAGAAACTACGGAGGGTGGGGTTCGAGGACAGTAGATCATTGCTCGTATAGCGAGAAGTAATCAATTAATACTGGATAATTATTATAACAACGCAACTCATGTTCGACAACACATTCAAATCAGTACATAAATATTTGACTAGTGTAATGAAAGAAGAGCAAGTGAAAAAGTTAAAGCGAGAGAGAAGAGAAACGAGAAAATAGTACAGTTCTCTTGGCAATAAAATACCCTGGTAGATAAGAAGAAATAAGCAAAGCAAAATCAGATTTTCAAAATTTGTATGGATATGGAGTAATATCAAATAAATGCATTATAAAAGATATTTTATAAATTTATTGGATATATTTGATGTATTACGAATTATTAAAATATAAAAAAATTGTAACTGGTATCTACAACTTTAAATAAAAAATTTTAACTTTAAAATTTATACTTAAAAAATATAGTGGTAATAAGCTAAGTATTGATATATATCGTTATTAAATTTTATTTGTTTTTAAATGGAATTTTAATTTTAAATTTTATTGGAAAGGCGACTTTAATAATTTATTTTTATGTTTTATATATCAAACTTTTGGAAAACCTAAATACGATCATTAATTGTAATTTTCTAATACAAATCAATTAATTCTTTGTATATGGTATGATCCGAACATTTTAAAAATATGATCTATATCATCGCTATTAAAATCGGGTGGGTATAAATTTTAATATTTGATAGTGTCGAATGTATGTGGAATACTTAAGACTGTTTTTTATTCATGTATTTTTATATATTTTCTTCATTTCGATTTTGATAGTTCAATTAATGAAAAAATATTATTTTACAAGGAAATATTATTTAACGTTTGATATTTCAGAGAGAGGAAGAAGCTAAAAAATTGTTATAAAAATGAATATAAAAATTTGTCATGTGGCATCTCTACTTCTAAAATAATTTTGTTCAAAGTCCGCAAATCATTTGTCGGACAGTGGTAGTATATTAGAGAGAATGACTAATTGTTAATACAATACAAGTAATTCTGGAAATTAATGAGAAGGTACTATTAGAGACCAAGTTGAAGGTAAAAGGAAAAAAAGTATTTGGGATTTTGGATGGACTTCCGGTCGTTGAGTAAGGAGTTATTTCCTAAGGGCAATGAAAAGGCGCCTTGAAGAAAAGACTCGGCAAAGCCTGAGCACGTGGCCAACGATAACGTCGGAGGGCGAGCCGATAACCCGCAGGGTACAGCTGTCGGATCGTCCGCCCTCACTATATATACACGGGCTCCGTTTTCGTGGCACGGCGCGCCCGATTCGCCGTTGTTATATATACGGGAGTGCACTCTTTCTCTGTCTTTCTCACTCTCTCACACAGTGTGCACACGGTCTGGTGACCCGCATACCGACGTCGAGCTATGAAAAGCGGTCGTCGAATTGCGACGCGTCGGGCCCCGTGGGCGCATGCGCTCCCCAGGCCCCTGATCGACACGATCCTCTTTGTTTCCTCGCTGGGCCTCCTTTTTTATCCTCTATCAGGGAGGGGCCCTCCCCCTCTTTTTCACTCCACCTCCTTCTCCTCTATCGCTCTCTCTCTCTTTCTTCGAGCGATTAGCTCACGGGACCTCTGCCGGATAGGTAGGGGATTTCCCCCGACGCTGTTGACCAGAACTTGTAACCAGCTGCGCCGCGGTGACGTTCCCAGCGTCGATTACAAGACCAAGACAGGGAGAGCGAGAGAGAAGTACTGAAAACGAGAGAGATGTATATGTTCGTGCGCGATATCGGCCGATCGGAGAACAGCTGGAGGCTCTATGGCTCAACCGATGCCGTTAACGCTACTAACCTTCCTGGCGTCGCTGTCGATGCGAGAACGGCCTCGAGGCCTCGCTCTTATTAATCGCGTCGATCGAGCGCAGCAAATGAGATTTCGCCGCGCGTAGGCAATTAATAGTAATCCCCGGGAGACCTGGTGGGAAAATTCAATGCCTGCACAGACGGGTGAAGGGCAATCAAGAAAAATATCCATTCCAATATCTTGATGGGTTTATGGTTTCTCTTGAAAATATCATAATGCTGTCTTTTCACCGTACACTTTTTTTTTATTCGCTATTTCCTACTAAAATATCTTCAGTATTTTCATATTTCTTCATATATTTTCAATAAATTATTTTTCAATCTATACAATTTTATTATTTTAATTCCCTTAATCTATAAAGTTTAATTGTTGTATTGTTGTACTGCTTGTTTGGATTATGCTACCTTGCCAACATGTCATAAAGTTGATCTCTCAAAATACAATGGAATGCAATAAACTATTAGAACACATACTCATGCTGGTTAAGAGTACATTTATAAAACTTAGTAAGAAACTTGCAGTATTTATTATTATATTATAAATTGATCCATATATTGTGTAAAAGAATCTGAAATCCGTAAGCAGAGAATGATACTGTTGTTATAATAATGTTATATCACTATACTATTACTAATTATATCTGTATCATATTTTTAATAGAAGAAAATGTTTTAAAAATTTGATATTTAAATTGATGTTTTTTGTTTGTGACAAGCATTCTTTTATCTATTAATTTAGCTAATTAATGTACTGTGTAATAAAAATAATTCGCTTCTATTTGACTAGATGCTTTTCACAAATGATCTTTTCTAATATTTTGATCATAGAATATATTCAGGTATATTTATTTTTTAATTATTACTCCTCTTTAGATTTTAAATTTAATTTAATCTTTGATTTTTTTTATAATATGTAGTAAGGGACATTTAGTAAGCGAGTGTAATAGTTTGAAATGACTTATTTTAAAATTAAAGATTCTATGCTTTACATTTAATCCTTTTTACATTCCTTTTTTTAGATTTTATTTTAATATTTTCATTTACATAAATTTTTTTCATTAATTTTTTCCCATAAGAACCACATATTTATTCATAGTGTATATGTGAAATACCTTTGTCAACCGATATTATTTTATTTTCTCAACTTATCCTTAACTGAATGTATATGTATAACTGCTATATCATGGATTTTTCGCATGCTGCTTTTCTTTTTATTTTTCTGGCAGGCTGGCACCAATCGATCTCTTAGATTTTACCAATCGTCAAATAATTCATACCGGAGAAGCCTATTTCAAACAAAACCTAAAAGCTTTTAGCTTTGTGCACTTTGAATATAAAAGAATAGAGAAAGAAAGAGAAAAGAAGATAGGGATACAGAGAGAGAGAGAGAAAGAGAGACGGAGAGAGATGGCGCGATCCGCGCGCGTCGCCAAAGCGGACGAGACTGTCCCCCTCGTCTGCTCCCTCCCGCGGATTAAATTTATCGACGACGAACACATGTAAAGCATACACATGCAAAGATGCTGGCATGTGCAGCTCCCTGCTTTCCTAGCGTAGTGATGCACGTAAGTCGGACGGGAAACGAGGGAAGAGAAGTACGTGCGCGCAAATGAGCAGATTACGGGTATACGTATAGCCGGGCGCACTTATATATCGACAAGCGAATCTGCCTCTTTCCCCTTCGCTGATCTGTTCGTGTATTGAGTAAAGTCTTGTTTGTTCTCTCTCTTTCTCTCCACTCTCTTCTTTTCTATCTCTCTCAGATTACAGTATTCGCGTTCGTTCGCGGGAGCGTCGTGCTGATGTTATCTGTCTCTCAACCGACGTGCATACGCATATACAGACGAAGGCGGGCGCGAGATATTGCGCGACCTCAACTTCGCGAACATGAACTCGCGCCGCGGCTAGGCCAGTTTTCGAGGGGTTCCCCTACCGTACTCTTTTCCCTTTTACCGACCCATCTCACAACCCATTCCCCACGTCCGTTTGTTGTCGTCGTCGGTAGCGGTAGTGGCGTCGTTTGCCTTGTGCTTCTTCTACATTCGTGAGCACGGCAATCGTGCGCTTGCAGCCGTGAAACTTTCTCAGCTAGCCTTTTTTCATATTTGTTATATTCTTCCATCGTGAAGATACGGGCTTAATGGCGTAAAAGTAATTTTCTGAATCTCAGATTCTTGGAACATCTATATCCATTACAGGAAAAATATATTGTATCGTAATATCGATAGACTAGCTTTGATGATCTGGGGAAAGCTTAATGTGTGATACAAGCTAAATGAGTTATCACTCAGATAATGGATTAAATAAGCTATCTATGAAACAGATATTCCATACTATTATTAAGAATTTCTCTTAAAAAATTAGAGTTGGTGTCCTATTATTTTGTGCTATAAAGGTAAATCCGAAATTGTATAGTTGCGTGATATTGAATAAACAAAAGCATATTCTTAGAGCGAGAAAAAATTATTTCTTCAAGTGACGGAGTCACCATAATTTAAAATCAAAATTACTTTATTTTTTGCGATATACAGGCTATAGTTTTAAAATGACTGACCAATTACTTGCGTATGAGAGACATTTTAACTTGATGCATGGTAATGGCACATACTGATAAATCATTTATCGAATATTGGAATTTGCATTTGTAGTAACTTCTAATTGGTATATTTTTGGTAGCTTTTTTATAGTCAGTTTTATTACTTTTATTATGTTTAACTTTGAATATATATATATATATATATATATATATATATATATATATATATATAGTAGAAAAATATATTGTATCGTAATATCGATAGACTAGCTTTGATGATCTGGGGAAAGCTTA
>JAPYYT010000997.1:0-33443 GCA_030522565.1 Ceratosolen corneri
CGCGCGGCCGCGCGACCGGGGGCGGCAGGTCGGCGGAGGTAGGCCGCGTTGGAGACGTCCGAGGGCGGGGGAGGGTTGCCGGTGGTGGGGCGTACGGGGGCTGCGGGGCTGCGGGCAGGCTGGGAGGGGGTTTGGGAGGGCTCACGGCGGCAGCGGGCGCGTGCTATCTCTTTGTTGTTGATGCGTGCCCGGAGCCGCGGGGCAATGCACTCTCGACGGGCCTCGGCGGCGCTCGTCAGCGTCGGCTGCAGACGCAAAAATAAAGCAAAGAGCGCCCGACCCCTCCTCGCTGCCCCACCCCGGAGGTTGCATAGCGCGTGTATGTGGCGCAGCGCGACGTTGCACTGCGTTTCGCCGCCGCCGTCACCGTCACTACTGCCACCGCCACCGCTCCTAATGGGGCCCTTCTGCCGCTTTCTGCAGCTGGTTATCGAGCGCCCTTCATCTCCGGTTCTCCTCCGCTGTTCCACCTCCACCTCCGCCTCCTATTCCCCCTGGCGGGTGACGACTGTGACCCTGAGCCGCGTCTGAAATTCAAGAGAGGGAGCGGGCAGGTCCCGGCGTCCGTTGGAGGATTGCGGGCTGCGTGCTGCAAAGCGCTGCGCGAGCGAACCTTTTCGGCGACGACGTTCTAAGCGCAACGCGGCCCAATAGCTCACTTGGGATCATCGCTTTGGCGATCACCGGCGATCACCGGCGACAATGCCCCGCGCCAAAATGTTCGTTAGCTAGGTGCGCGAACGAGCGTGACGCCGATTATCGTGGCGACCCGGGATGCGGGTTTAACTAGATTAATAATAATAACCGAGAGCCGAGAGAAGCACGTTCCGCTTTCGTTCCTCCATTCCTCCTTGGTAGCGGCTTGCAATTCAGCTGGGCAAAAACGGCAAGTTGGAGGAGAGGCGAAAAACGGTCGGTCATTTATATTCGGCTCTGTTTCATCGACGATTGCGAGCCGACAGCGTCATTTACTAATGGCCAATTAAGAATGGCTTTCGCCGCCCCCTTAATTCGATTAGCGTTTCAAAGCCCGTCTAAACTTATTTTGAGGAATTAGCAGGCCACGCTTCACTCTACATGTTAGTGAGCGCCAGTGAACGCGACTGATTGTCAATTAATTGTTTGCCGTTAAAGATGATATGTGAAAAAATAATGGCAGTGCCCAGGGCCCGTAGGTTATTGTAATTTACGTGGCCAAGGAGTCGTGGCTTGGGACTAGGGTTTGAAGCTGAGTAAAAGTCGCGTGGGCAAATGAAACTGTTCGGGAGGCGAGGCAGCAAGTTGGGTTGGGTGAAGATCTTATGAAAGGGGAGGAAGAGACGCGCGATCGAAGCGAATGGCCAAGTTCGTTGAGGCCCGCGCGGGATCATAACCTGTTCTTTTATTTGATCGGCTACTGTCTCAGGACGGGAGCGGAGCAAAAAAGATTTACCAGTCAAATCGAGCGCTCGAAGCAACGAGATAAAGCCTTATCACGGTGTAATAAAGTGAGCTCGGTCCCCGATACCTTGAGCGTTGCGCGTTTGACTTTGACGGACTCGAGAATAGAATGCCACGCGATCTTATTGCGCCGGGGGCATGACGCGACTAATAAAGTCAAGCGGCTTTGTTGTAATAGCCCAGGAAAATAATTAAATTCCGACGGTAGTTGGCGGAGAGCGAGTGGATAAAAGAGATCTCGCAACCAAATATTTCTTCTCATTCTACATTTGCAATACGATTGTCGATCGATGTAAGTAAAAACTCCCACACCAGCATCTGCCTTCAATTATATAATGTTGTAATCTTTTCTAGCTTATATAATCGTACGTAAACGCACATAAACTCACCTCCGATGCTCGTGCATTTATTGACGCGCGTCCCCGAATGTACTTTGCACTCGCATTCCTACATGCACACACTAAGCACCCACGCGCATATCCGCCAAGCCATAGCGAGTGAGTGAGAGAGAGAGAGAGAGGGGGAAATAAAATTACGTACTTGATATTTATAACGTCGACGAAAGGACAGTTCAAATGTCAGTGCGAGTATGCACACAAAACTTATCGTACATTTATATAGCGCGCGCGCAATTATCATGCGCTAGCGCTCGATAATGAATATGAGAGCATAAATTATTAAAAGTTTGTAAGGGTGAGGAGGAGAGGTAAGCCCTGGCCAAATAGTAATAGTGAGACAATTAATCTATAATCAGGCTACACAAAGCGCAAAGTTTTTTCAATTTTTTTTTGGCTCTCAAACGTATATTCGAGCTAATCGATGTGCTTTAGATAATTAGGGTATTACTCACTATCGACACATTAATTTGAACAGTCCCCGAGCGATAACCAAGGCACGCAAATTAATCAGACTACGTGCGAGCCTATAGTATTACACTTTGTCTCTCGGCCTTGGCGGAATTATCAGTTACGCGGGGAGATTTTTATACGTCGCGCGGTCGCTGCTCAGCTTCGAAATGCCAGGCGGCTCGGATCGGGACTCACTCGCGTCGGGCCCTTTGTGCGCCTTTCCGATTACAAATGTCGAGGTGACGGATCTACTTTGCGCGCCTGGCACATATGTCATTAATATTCTTGGCGTTTGACAAGCCAGGGCTTTTCATATCTCCGCGCTCGTAAAGTCACGCGTCCTTGCCAATACTGCACTTCTGCCGCTCTGTACTTTTGTGGAGCTCGCGGCAAGTTGCACTTGAGGTTTCGCCAACGTGCTTTGGCCATTGGTCCCGACCTCCTTAATTGGCGGTAGCCGCGATTGAGCAATTGGAATGCGCCGACACTGGAGCGCCCCTCAACCTGGTGGATGTTTCGCGCTTTGGCGATATCATTGCCAAGAGAAGTCAAGATACGATCATTAATGGCCCATTAATATTATCATAATGGCATAATGTCTTAATATCATAATGAATCATTAATATTATCCTCCCTTGATTGGTTTGTATTTGCGGTACGACCTACGAATCGCTTGCCAAATACCATTCAATGATACCAGCTACCTTACTATCCGCATTTACAGAATGTCAAAGTCTATTATGAAGTCTTCGTTATTCGGCGTTGGATGTTATTTACTATATGATAATTGTCCGTGTGACCGAGTGCGCGCGAAATTTATCACAATTGAAGCTATTAATTTATTTACTCGTGCAGAAATACAATTTACGTTCGTCATCATTGCTCATTTGTATATAAATTTTCTTATAGAAACCATTTACATAATTACCCTCAATCGAAGCGAATGATAAGTTTTTTTTTTAATTAATTTTGTGACGGTTACGCAAATTGTAAAATATATTTATATCAAGGTTTTAGCGCTTTCAAAACAATAACGCTAATTCAATTTTATTCTCAATAAAGAACTAAGGTTATCAATGCAGACACACTGACAGAACCGCGATACTTCACTGTAAAGGTACGAATTGCTTCTCCTTGTGTATTCTTTACTGTTATTGTTGATTTTAAAAAGCTGGTCGCGGCTCGCGATAAAAAGCTTTTTAATGCCAGTTAAGCTACAAATTTCATACGGCCAGTGTTAAGCGGTTCGTAAACAATTTTATACGTCAATCCTTGAGGTTTATTCGTTTACTTGGCCATTGCTTTGGCAATATCGAATTATCGCAACAGATTGGAATAATTAGTCGACGATTATACAAAGTATGAAGAAATATTGGATTTGCCATTTCCATTGCGTTATTTCGTGCGATGCTTCTGCTTCATTCGAGCGGGCATCTCCGCTCCATGTCAGTTGAAACAATTGCTTCTAGTCGTTTAAAATTATTATCATATTTGGTCTATAATATCCAATGGCATTTAAGTAAAACGAATAATTATGCGGCAGATTTTAAAGCTTGTGTAATGTTTTGATGTAGGTGATAAAATATTTTTTGGAAAAACGTTGAAAATGGAACGAAATGGAATGAAAGCGTTGTCGTAAAAATAGTTGTAGTGAGGAATGACTTGACGGTTTCGAAATCGTAATCCAGTCTAACAATACTTACAATTTCATGTAATTTTGTTTTTATCGACATATAATGAATTTGGCACCTCACCTATAATGGTGTGATTGTTTTAAATTCTCTTCGAATAGAATATCAGTTACGAATGCGGTTAAATAAGACTAGTAATGTTGAATTTGCTTTAAGTACATTTGATTTGAATTGAAATAAACTTACCGGCAAATTCGCCTAAATTAAGTGGCCATTAGTAGTTGTCGGACGTGTAACGACATACGGATAAACGATTTCTCGTATAATTTGAAAAAGTCGGCGGAAGTATTCATTGCTCCGTAGGTTTCAATTTCATATGGAGACATCACAAAGCTATCTGAATTCACAATATCCTGATAATGCCGAGCAATGCAATAAAAATGAATAATCACTTCTCGTGGTGGGCAGCAGTTGTTGTTAGGGTGGCTAAGGGAGAGAAGGTCAGTAGTACGGTAACGAGAAGCGTGACAAAGGAAATTGACTGTCCGTTAATCCAGTGGCACAAATGAATGAATGATTTTGCTGTTGGAGAAGCAATGGCTTGCCAAGACATCACTTGTCGAACTTTTATTTGGTCTCCTGCGGCGTTGTCAGAATCCCTCGGACATATTCATTCAGCGGTGTATCGGAAACGCGCCATAAATCGCACGAAATATTTTTCAGCCGTCAACTTAACAAATCGTTATACAATTCAGCCGGCGATCGCAACGCGATCGCAGCTAATAACCGTAACCCGATTACCAAGAGTTATTATCATGGTCCCACTGCCCCGAACGAGAAGGAAAACGAAGAGGTTGAGAGAGGAAGGGTGTCGCGGTAATTTATTTGATGATAACCGGCTAGCGCGTGGCCTTGACCTTGCCCTGCTACCCGATGCTGCGCGTTTATTCGAATGATTCGCGATGACTCACAACGCTGTCGCCTCACTTGCTCCCTATAATTCTCGGACCCTACCACTTTAGCGTATTACACTTTTGCCCTCCTTTATTCAGAATTTGAACTCTATCCTCGCTCTACCTCGAACTGTTGCGCCTTTCTCGCTAAAACGATGCGACGATGCTCGTAAGATCCCCTGTGCTTTTCACGAGATTCCGCGATCAAAGGCAAGAAGCATCCTTGTTGCGTATAATATTCTCATATACGTATTTTTCACCCGTACTTTTATAAATTTAAACTTTCTTCTTTACGGGTATTACTGGGCAAGAGATAGACGAAAGGGGGCTCGAGTACAAAGTGAGCGATGGCATTTGTAGTTTTCAATAGAAAAGCATTAATTTGTCTCGAATAAGTTGCGATGATAAATTCATTGGTAAATTTCACTTACGAATTTTATTGCCACGTCCTACGGACTGGTGCTACAATCTAAAATCCTCCTAAACATTTATAATGCGAACTTCCTTTACGCGTTGCTAAGTTAATTTCCAATCTTATATTTCTATTCAGCCTCGGCTATATTTTCATCTTTTCATTAATTTTGTTATTGTTAATACAATGATTGTGCAATGCAAACATACTATTTCCAATACATTTATTGTAAGAATGTTTAATTCTTGATTGCAAATCTGCGATTTAAAAAGCATATTTGATTTAACACTCAATAAAATGTAAAATATTTATCTAATAATGTATAATCGCGAAATAATCAAGAAATAATCAAGTGATAGAATTCGCATTAAATGTTGAAATAATCCCTTAAATTATTTGCTTATAGACCAAGGTAAGGGGATGAAGAACTGGCAATTGCGATTTTTATGAGCTTTCATCAGTGGCCTAAAATTATTATTATTTTATAATAAAATTATATAATAAAAAATGTGCATCACGTCAGGTTAATTGCCTTGGCAATCATATGGTTTTCTCCATGGTCGATATAATATGGATTGTAAACTCTATAGTCGTAATTATTGTGCATATTTGTTCAACTGATTTGCACTCGTATAATAACATTATAAACACGGAGATATTGTTCGCTATTCGGTGGTTAAAAGTACTTTGTGAATTTAATTCTTTAATGTATTCTACGTAAGAAAATCTAATTAATTATAGGAGCATCACAATTCAATTAATTAAACGATAAATTGAATTAATGAATTGGTAAGAATTTAATTAATTATGAAAAATATCGATAAATATAGATTAATATTATGTGCAGGCAATTTTCAGAAATTATGTGATTGTAGGTACTATAATAATTCACCTTCAATTTATTCATTTTATTGCATAACGTATTTGTTAACAATTATTTTAATATTTTGGTAAAACTCATCATAAGCAAAGAAGCAGTACCATGTTAATTGTGTGGCGATATCAACGCGTATTCTTCTATTTATTTTTAACTAATCAACAAATGCTAACAGCACATCTACGGTTCTCTAATACGGCATTAGTCAGAAGGGAAAGAGAAATTAATTAAGTAAAGGAAGTGATCTGTAGATATCTACAAACGCAAAACAATATTAAATAGATGATTGTGAAAATTAGGAAAAATAATATTAACTTCGTGTATTCAATTGCCTGTTGTGACTATATTTTATCACTTAATTATCATCTTTGCATATATTTCTCTCAAACTGTCTGTCATTGAAAAATATATTCATATTCAATTGGGTAAACTAATGAATGATACATCGTTTAGTGCTGTTTATTATTTATATTTTGAAAATTTAGCTTCAATGCCCATCATCATTTTGAAATAAAATACCTGCATGTAAATACTTTATATTCACGCGTACATGTACTTACCGCGAGCGATTAAGTGTCCTATAGATGACGAATCGAAATCGTTGTATAAAACACTAGTAAAGAAGGTCACATGAAATGTGTAGCATTAACAGCACTGAACCAAGTGAACGTGAAAAATAATCTCATCAATGATAATTTAAACTTTATAAATTACTCGAGGCTTTATGTATTCATATAGAAGCAGCTGCCAGATCGCGAAATAAATTTTCATATAACAACTCGGAAATGGAAGCTAGATTACCTAATGAAATTGTAAGACAAGTTGCTCATTATTTTCCATTTGTCCCAATACAATACAGCATAAGCGTCCGCACCCTACTTCTACAGCAATTTTCTCGTCTTATTACACACACACGCTTAAATTATTATATCTTAATTTACGTAGCTTAATCTGTCGCGTTCAATGAAATCGAAAGTGAGAGCTATCCACAAAGATCGCACTCGAAAACATCGAGATTCCCGACTTTTATTTCTCCTCCACTCCCACCCTCTCCCACTCTTCCTTTACTCTCTCTCACTCTCTCTCTCTCTCTCTCTCTATTCTCTCTCTCTATTCTCTCTCTCTATTCTCTCTCTCTCTCTCACTCTCCCTGCCTTCCGTATTTTCGTTCAATCTGTTCTATTCAGGAGGCGGTTAAATGGGAGAGGGACTAGAAGGCCAAGGAGACGTTCGTGGCGGAGCAGCACAGAGGTCGTGCGTAGCGCGCGCCGCCCAAAACTTATCGGCTAATTTATGCGATATGTTCCGCGAAAGCATGAATCAGCACCGGCTGCGTGGCAGGCTTATAAAGCGTCGTATTTGTTGGACGTCCTATAGTTCATTCTCTCTCTCTCTCTCTCTCTCTCTCTCTCTCTCTCTGTGTTTTTCGACCGGTCGAAGGACAGTTGGGATAAACCCCCCTGCCCGTGTTGATTTCTTCTTTCTTTCGGAGATTCGATGCACTCTGGCGATGACGTGCGCGTCGCGGGATAGAAGCTTTATAAATAAATACTTATTGTTGAGAACGCTATGGATGTAAAACGTGCGTGATGGTGGTTGGGTGTATAAAGCGTGTATTTTTAATTCACGAACTTGTAAGAGGGTTCGATAGATAGCTTTGTGTTTATATAGTTTCCCGGGAAATAATAATAGATACACGTTACATTGATGTGACTGAATTTTGAGTTAAAGAAATGCATTGTGCCATTGGACATATTTATTCGTGCCACAACTTTTAAAATTAAGCTACTATGATAATTGAATTAAATAATGTGTGTAATGTAATGTAATATAATTACTTTTAGGTTTTAACTGAGCAAATACTTTAACGAAAATCTTCTTTACAAAGAATTTAAATTATGCTGATATGAAATTATAAGCTAGTACTATAGCATTAAAAAAAATTCTGAATCAATTAAATTATATACCATTCATGCGCTCGTAATAAAATTTCAATTATAAATCAGTTTAACCAGTTGTTCAATTGTATTATGATTTATTTCGTACAATTAACTTGCAGATGTACAATATAAGTATAAATTGGATGGCAAAAATGCATTGCTTACTATGTTGTTACACTTTTATTTTATGAATATTTATAATTATTCTTTTCGATAAATGTATGTTTATGTCTGGCTAATAAAGATAATGTTCTTGAAAATAAAAACTAATGAAGATAAGAATTTCGATTCCTTACACAATTGGAAACTAAAGAAAATCAGCTAAAATAATGTTTGAAATATCAAAGCATTAACATTACGATGGATTAGATGGAATCACGTGGTTGCAATTGTCTTGTTTTTTTAAGTTAAAGACGTTATCATTAGCTTTTATAGTCATTCGGTGAAACATATAGATATTTTATACACAAAATAAATATGAAAACAAAAATCAGAAATATTAACTATTAAACAAAATGAAATACAGTTGAATACTGTTGACTTACAAACTGCTGTATTTTTTAAAGAAATACATTAAGGCTAATTCTATATCTGATGTAGCACGTTATTTAACTGAAAAATAATTGAAGATAATGTCACAGTGTGTGTAATGTAATTTATATGAACTGTGTTATTGTTATTAAAGGAATGCACATCTTTGATTTAGTAAAAATAATTCAAGTACGATTTTACAATGAAAAAAATAATTGGCTCCTTAAAATGGATTTATGAGATTACGCTGCTGATAAATTTTGGAAACTTTGTTATTACATTTTGAGATCGGGTAACCCCAGCCTCTAAATTATAAACTTAATTTTAAAAAAGGTTCCTTCGATAAAATGAGTTGAAAATACTTTCAACGTATTTCAAACAATCATATTAATTACCAATTATAGCTTTATAAGTTAGTGATAAAAATTTTGATAAAATCGGTCGTGTTTTAAATAGGATTAAACATTAAAAAATAAATGAAAATTTTCGATAACTTACACGATAACTTTTATAATTTAATTAATAATATATATATATATATATATTTAATAATGAAACTATTATTGACTGCTAAAATGCCATGCTTAATTTTATTATTTTTCTATAAATAGCTTAAACGCTGATTGTCCCAAACATCATGTAATCGATGCTGCAATCACAAGCAAGCTACTTAAATTTTCTTTTTAATTGTACCAGCAAAATATTTACTTGGTTAATAGTCAATAAGACATGTCTCGTTCTCTTTACCCTGTCCGAACTTGCTTCTAAGTCAGGTTTACAAAAACTTCTGTGACAAAATGGACGAGTCGACGTCCAGATTTACAAACGCAAGTCATCAGCGAAATGATGGCTCAAATTGCGCGACGAAAGCTTTTGCTTTCTTTTCTACGTTTATCGTGCAATTCTATGCTGGAGCAAGAGAAGCGACAATATTGAAGGGGCCAACCACAGAGATGAAAAGGCACGAAAAGAAGGAAGAGACAGAGGATCGCGTCACCGAAGGTCAAACGCTCTATCGTCGACTGCTCTCTTCGTATTAAGAGCCGTAGGAAGACATTACATACTTGAGTGGGCATAATGGTTCGCTATGAGGGACCGAAGGAGGATCTTGATTACAATTCATGCGTGAGCGCATGAACTTTTTCTTACGTGAGTATGAAATGCGCGCGCACGCGGAGCAAACGGATATATGTTCAAGTGTCTCATTGTAAAGGCGACCTTGCATTTCATACATACGCTCTTTCTTGGTTTCAATCTCACTCTTCTCTCTCTCTCTCTCTCTCTCTCAATCTGTCTCCTTCTTTCGGTCAGGTTCTTTCTCTCGGCAAAAAGTTGGAGTCATGCAAGCTAGTCAGGGTCACTCGCAATATTGTATTGTTCTTTATTTAGTGGTTAATGCGAATTAGTGAGATTAAGCCACACGTTTGCCGATTGCTCAAACTTGGCCGATTTCTTTAAGTTCCTTTTTTCGTTATATTAAAAGTATTAAAATTCATTTGTCGAGTTCGTTCAATTAATTCTGAAGTGTAAATTAAAAAATAATACGTTAATATGGTAACGTACAGTTTAACATAACATAGATGTTTCTTAAACATTTGAATCAAATGAAATTTCATTCGAGCAGAGACAGTATCCGTAAGCATGAATAATGCATTTTATGTCTTTTTATTAGATTAAGAAAAAATATTTTAAAAATGAGGAGGAAAAAATTCAATTTCTATTCAACAAATATGTGAATTATCAATTTTTAAAGCATTTAATTATACCGTTATTTATGGGACAGTGTTATTATCTATTATTCCAGGATTTAATATAAATGACATAACGTTTATTATTATGTTACGTATATAAAGTCAAAAAACTAAATTTTAAATACGTAAGCTAAGTATGAACGGTAGAAATAAAAGTAAAAATAAACAAATAAGGAGCACTTATTATCATCATACGATATATAATCTACAATTAAAAATAAGATTAAAAAAAAGATAATCTACAATTAAAAATAAGATTAAAAAAAGATAATCTACAGTTAAAAAGAAACGTTGAATTAATTTTACTTTGCATTTCATTTAGATAAATTTTACCATCGTGAAATCCTCCTGTCTGAAAATACTTTGAAAAAGCTGTAATTTTAGTGATGTAATTTTTGCAGTTTGAAAATTCTAAAACAGAATTTTCTATTTATGAATTTATATTTCATACATGAATTTTAAAGATCTATAAATAAAATTTATCATAATCTGTACAACTTTGCAATAAATAATTTGACAAAACTTTATAAAGTATGCATTATACCAGGTAATATGAATAATAAGTGAAAAAACTTAGGCTACAAATCACAAACATGACCTCGTACCTATTTTTAAAATTACATTAAACTAGATAATGAAAGCATATGCTTTCAATCACTACATGTTGAATATATTATACTTAAAGTGAAATAAAATATTTCATTTTCAAAACGAGCAACTATTACAAATTACTCTATACCATTACATAATTATTTTACAACATCAGTGACTTACAATACTAAGACGTCCGATTTTGTCACTAAATTTTCGTGCACGAATAATTTTAATTGTAAAAATGAATACATTAGAGGCTAAAAGCCAAACACATATATGTATGTATAGTAAATATATATATTTTATAGACTGGGGATTTGTAACGACCGATTATACACAACCGATTCACCGAGGATAAACATGATTATTTAATTGAATCAATACTATATAATTTTTTAAAATCATTATTAGCTTTTTATTTATTAGAAATTTCAGCTTTTAGCAGTATCATTACCACTAAAGCGTACCAAACTTGTAATTGCTGATTTTGCTCATTATGATAAAATATTTTCTTAAGCTATGTGCACCCAAAACTATTTTATTCGATGAATCAAACTCTTTCGCTCTTCGCACGATTAATACTATGAATCGTTACAGGAATAAATCCAAGTACTGAACTCGTGGTATTCGTCAATTCTTAAATAAAGGTACTGTGCAACAATAAAATTTCACGAAACCGCCTATATCGATGATAAGCAGTGTATATATCTGTGTTGTAGCCTCGCCTCAGTTTTGCTTTTTCATTTCATTCTGGCTTGCCATATTATAAAGTCGACCACACGAAGGCTAATCGTGTCACACTGTACAATGAGCACGAGAAATGTAAATATGGCGAGGTATTATATATCCTTATCGCCCAATGCGCTGTTATGCTTTGCGAAGTTTACGCGCGATTAAGCTCGCTTTTATGCTCGAAATTTTACATTCTGATAAATTTGTGGAAACACGAGTCCGCAATTTTGAGCTTTATAAAATGAGCGTCATCGGTATGTGTACGTTTACTACTGGAAAATTTTCGAAGGTCTTGAGGTCGCAATCGTTTGTATCTATAAATGTCGCTAGAAATGCTTGACGAAAATAAACGTTACGCTATTTATAAGCCATTTTTAAAATTGTATTACGTAAGATCGTAGCAATGTCGATTTTTAGCCATTATATAAGAGCATTACAAATAAGAGGCCGTTCTTATAGAATACACGCGAAAATAAAATTTCAAGCTAATAGCAATATCCAAAGAGAGAGAGAGTAATTTACAAATTTTTGTTTCTTTTTCTAAATCTTTTGTCAAAATTTTTTTGTTAATTATTTTAGATATTTTATTAGAGGATACGTGTATTTCAGAAATTTCGAACTATTTATAAAATGATTTACGATTAAAAAGTGAGCGCTAAATTTCGATATGCCATATAAATAACTCGATAAACTTCAACTATAAAAAGGCAAGCTTCTAAATACAAATTTTCATTGACATTTAGAACTACCCATTGTATAATAATCGACCAATAATCTCGAAGATTTTTATCGAGATTTATAATTGATTTACTTTATGAATTTATAAATGTATTTTTAAGAATCATATATCTACAAAAAACGAAGAAGTATCAATGATAGATCGTTTCTGTTCAACTGATAATGTAAATAAAATATTGGAAAGAACAAAATTACAAAATTATAGAAAAAAAAATAAGTGTAAATATACCGACACTTGTGCACTTCAAAAATAATAAATGCTCAATAAAGTAATATCGATTCACAGCACAACCTCCGAATACATACGTAGATTCATATTTCACTTTTTGCAAAGCTACATCTTGACGTAATGCAATATGTAATTTATTTTTCCTTAAATATTATTAATTTAAAAACTTTTTATTTTATTACAGATCTGAGACACACTCATTACATTGACTTGTACTTTCTTCGATTATAATGAAATACAATTGATATCATTTGCTTACGTTTAATGAGTATTATCTGATGAATCATTAGCAATTTCTTTTTTTTCATACGCAATTGATATTGAACAAAATTTAAGAATCTCATTCAAATTATTATAATATTGCAAAATATTTCAATGTATCAGTTTAGCGCTAAATAACGATATTTATTTTCGTTGAAATGTATCGCTTTTAAATTAAATTAATTCTTATGTGCCAATGTGATTAATATATAAAAGTTAATATGTGAAGCTGTTTACTGAATGCTTCTTATTTATCGATCTTTCGTACTGTACTACAGCTATAAAAGTAGTGTTCTAAAAGTTTTATAAATAGTTAATAGAAAGAGCGTAAACGATGATTTAAAATATTTACAGCAAGGAAGCAGCAACTCTTAGTTGTGATTACAAAATTTGATTATCATACTCTATATATGACCTCAGACGGGACACGTTTTTCTCAAATAAATTAAATAATGAATGTGAAAATTACTGTAATATTTTTATTAACAGATTTTAATTACAGAAGATACATAGATCTCGGTTATTAAGGTTATTTAATGAAATTAATATTAAAGTCGGGTATTATAGTTGGCACAGTCATCACGACATTTACTTTACATAGTTTACTCCGTCTCAATTACGTGTCCATTGTTCCTATATTTTCGATTGGTAATCGTGGCTAGTATGGCCAACATGAGGTCATATTGATTACAAGGGAACGTGCTTTAACTGAAAACCATCGAAAATGGCGGCTAATACAGATGTAATCGTATTTCTGTGTGATAGGATGCGACGAGGTGGACGTCACACGTGCCAGTATGATAGATGTCAAGATAATGCAATATATAATTTTACTACTTTGCTTAACGACAATTCGAATGAAGACCCGTGTAAAATAAACTATTTAGCAGGCGCAAAGCCTCAAATTCATTTCAGACATTTAAGAATCAATAATCGTAAATTTGATTACAATCACTTAATGATTGTGAGTTCTTATAAATTGTAAAAGCATTTAGTAGAATTGCTCGGTCAATATGCTCGAAATGAGAATTTTAAATAAAATTTTGAAAAATTTATCTGAGAACATACAAAATAAATAATGTGCAGTTGACATTCGTAGACATTGTAAAGTTTCAGTTAAATTTTGTTTTATGTAGACTGTATTAATATTTGTATTACAAGAATTCTTTTATCAATCATTGATGAAATGTTAATCCAATTATTATTGTAACAATATAAACGCAATGTACAGCGTATAATGACGGAATTCTTTAATGCTTTGAGTCTCGGACTTTCTAAAAAGCTGTTTTCAGTAAAAATATATATAAATTTTAATTTCTCGTTGCGATTAATAATGTTTGATATGTAAAGCCATTATTAAATTCATATAAAGCGAATTGCGTTACAAATTTTATCGACTTAATACGTACAATTATTCATTAATTATAATAAATTTTATATTAATTTTTAATTGTCTTTTTTTTTTTTTTAAAATGTTAAAATTTGATAATTGGAATATAAATATTTTATATTATTTACAACTTTTGTTTAGAGAATTAAAAAGAGAGTTTATCTTACAAATATTTCATAAATAAACCAATAAATTACAATACCTATGACTTTTTGTATAAAAATTGATGATTATAGATGTGAAACTTGTTCTTTGTGTATAAAATTGTAACATGTAAAAATTTGTTCACGATTTCTTTCTTGTCATATATCGTTTTATCCTCATATATTCTTCCGCAGTGTAATTACTACATTTATATAAATGCTCATATGAATTCAATTTTGTTTTGTCTAAATTTTGATGTCCTACTTTTTACGATGAATAAAAAATATTTAAAACCTAAATTTTACTTTATAATTGCTAGTGATGAGATGTGTACAACCTCGTAAAAGAATCTGTAATAGAATCTGTAATTTAACTTCTTAAACTGAACCCAATGGTAATTTATATTAATTTTATCTTTATAAATTAAAAAAAAAAAAAAAAGAAAAAACAACAACAAAATGGACAATAAAATGTGAAAAAATAAATAAATTGTATTTATCTACCTCGTATAATATAACATTATTATGTTTAATTCTATTGTATGATTTATTTGAGTTATAAAATGCTTTTAATAACGCAATGCATAACTATTCTTGATTTTTTAATCATATAGCGTTAAAATTAATTTGTACAATGGAGGTATGAAGGATATCAAAAGTTGCATAACAATTGCTTGGAACTAGATTGTTATATATTTGCTATTAAACTTCACCACCTATTGATTCAATTGTCTTTAAATAATTCTATACGCTTTATTTATTTGATAATTAAATTTGATAAATCATTTATTCATTAAACTAGAAAATAATTCTTAATTTTCCAGGGGGCAGTGAAAATTTCATCAAGGACTTCTCGAAAAATTGGTGTTTCGATAAATTATTTATAAAGTAGACCGTATAGTGTGACCTAAAAGTATAATCGGGAGCCTTTGTATGAAAATTAATAAAATTAATAAAATTGAAAGCCTACGTGCTTGACAAATGCAAGAACATTAAGAGCGACGGAAAGTGATTTGAATAAATCAGTATATCTCACCATATACGCAGCAAATAGGCAGCAAATAGGCAGCAATAAAACTGAATTTAATGTTAAGACAGTCTAGCAAACGATGTCTAAATGAAAAAGATAGAAACCCTAATAAATCTCGAGTATCCATTATATTATCAGGAGATGGAAATTGGACCCTCGTCCCAGAATTTATAATAAATTCGCATGGACGAAAAATTGCGAGCTCATCATCTCGTGCAATTCAAGAAATTTCATACGTTCTTTCATTAATTTTTTATCGAGTGCCTTGTCTCCCTCTGCCTCTGCCTGGTAGAGCGAAGGGTGGTTGAGCTTTGAGGAGCTAATAACCGAGAAAGCTCATGAGAGAAGGCGAGAGAGTGAACGAAGCGGCGCTCGATCGATACGTAGCGACAGCCTAGGGGCGACCAGTGTCAATGTCATCCCTAGGACATAGACGCCGGCTTTCCACCCTCTAGTCGTTGCCCGGCAGCACGTGGCGTTACGTCACTCGCGCTGACGTCATCGGCGGAAATTCGCCACCACCCGTAGAACGGGGGCGGAGGGGGTCCGAAATACCGAGCGGACACACCTCGATTGATGTCCGATAGACCTACGGCGATAAGATAATCCGCCTCCCCTCCCCTCCCCACTTCCCCGCCCCTCAAACTATCCTAGCCCCACGCACCATCCCTTGCTTTTATTTCGTCGTCCTCTGTATTCAGCACGTGGGCGTGCTGAATACAGAGCCCGACGATATTTAACACAGCTCGACCCTACGCGCGCATCATCATTGCGATAAATTCGGTTCGGCCTTAATTTATTCGCAAGAATAGCGAGAGAATTGGCGCGCTAATGTAGCAATGCTGCGAATCACTGTGCAGTGGATTATTGGCGATTTTATCATGCTGGATGTGCGTTATTGTTCCGAGCCCTATCGGCTACTATCCCGCTCTTGCTTCAGTTGTTTACTGCGTAATTATGTAAGATAATTTATGGAACAAAATGTTTACGCATTTTATATGCGATTTTTTTACAGGCGATGTAAAGTGGCTGCGAATATATAATCAGGTAATAAAAGAGCGATAAAGAGTGTGTAGAGAAATGATGAGATTTATTTTTGAATGGAGCGAGATTTCAGAGTACTTGGGACTTTTATTGGCAGAAATTGCGGTAATTTTATTAAAATATTTTATGCTCGAACAATAATTAATCGTAATCCAATTAAATACAATTTGAGTTAAAACTACAGGCCTCTTTATGCCTTTGTTTAAAGAATAATAATATTTATCGAGAGAAAAACGTCGACGTACGTAGATAAAAACGAGCTTTTTTTTATAAGAAATTATCAAAAAATATATGTATCTACGATTTTTTACGATGAGCAGATTCATAATTGTTCTTTATTACTTTAGGAGTGATTTAGAGAAATGTTCATAAATCAACGACAATTTCGTCTCATACAAATATTGCTTTGTTGAGGCGTTAAAAGTAATAAGCGGTAAAAGTTAATGCTGCTACATTCTACTTTGAATCAAAAATCTTATCGCAATTAATGCTAATAATATGATGGCAGTTTTTTTCTTACAAGAACAACTTTTGTCGCAACAACTTTACCGAAACAATGTAAAATCGCTCATTAAACAAAGCCTTATCAACAGGTATAAATAACTTTTACAAATAAAGGCGTTCGAAGTAGTGAGCAAGAGGCGAAAGGATTAGATAAAATTGTCACGAGATGAAGGGAAATTAACGAATGCGAGGCCTCGAAAAGGCTGTCTTACGGCTTTGGAAAGACAAATTCATTACGCAATTGGTTGTGCTTGTGCCTTCTCTACACACACATCTAAACGCTCAAAAGTTGAGGCTAAAGCTCGAGCACTGGCTTGTTCCGCCCCTGAGAGCGAGACGGAGATGGCACGAAGCCCCACCTGCGCCATCCGACATTGTACGTCAGGCCGAGCCAACCTGTTGATCGAGACGGGAATAAATGCGCGTTATGGAAAATGCCCCAGCACGCGATGACCCTCGCGATATTATCGGCGTTTATTTGTCCAGAGGGAGAAGCCGCTACAAGGCCGTTCGATTTTATAAAATGAAGAGGGAGAGAGAGAGAGAGAGAGAGAGGAGCGAGAGAAGTGTGATGACGTCGGAACGATTGGACGGCGTCGACAGTTAGAATCAATGCGTGGCGCGTATCAGCAAACGAGCCTCTCCTGCTAATTTTATGCCGAGGAAGCTTTCTCGCTTTACTTCCTAAATGGCACGTGGCCTAACACTGGATAATAATTGCCCAGTGTTTCTACTATCGTAGTATTGGCATATTGATTTTGCTGTTGGCAATAGCCGAAGTTCATAATTTTAACGAAGTGATTATATTGTTCGAACAGCCCTGAAAATTGTCATCTGCTATGCTAAAGACAAGCAACCTTTAATGGTCGAAGGTTAATAAGATTTCGGAATGCCTTATTTATAATTTAGAAAAAAAACTGGAACGCTTAGACATAACTAATAGAATCTAATTTATTAATAACATTTACAGTATCCCTAAATATATGATTATTGCAATTTTGATAAATTCAAATAATTTTCATGAATAATCCTTGGTTTTTGCTAACGGTAATTTTTACCTTACATAATTTACTATTTATAAAATGAATATCATATTGTACGTATCAAATTAAACATTCGAGCAATATTCTAGATCTAAGGAATAATTGATTGTCAATTATGCTTGGTATACAGTATAACGTATGCTGGATATTAAAGTGTATTATTTAAATGACAATCGCTGATATTTTGTTGCCCGCTTAATTAACGACACAACGGTTTTTCATTAAAACTTTGTCCCATTTACAATCCAAATATGTTTTTACGCTCCTGTAAAAGCCCTGTTTACACTCAGTGGCCAAGGATGAATAACAATGAGACTGCTTAAAAAAAAAAAAAAAATGATTTTTTGTTCGTGGACTTCCGGTCGTTATAACGCACAGACAACAAAGCTGATTCCTCGGCTTCTCGTTGAAGGACAAAGGGCTATCCTGTCCTCGGCGAAGGACGATGGTCGTGAGAGGAAGGGGAGCGTGCGCACCCGCATCATCAGCGATATCGCATTACCGTTCCACGCTTTGCACTCCTCGCATTTCGCAAATCTACCCTGGGAACTCGGAAATACAAAATAATACAGTATCATCCAGCACCATAAAATAATATGGCATTCAATAAACATGGTCTTGCCGATGGCTTGCCGAAGCGTTCATTATCTTCTTTCGGCATTTAGGAATTTTCATGTACCGAAGCTTTTATTCATAGTGGAACGAGCAGCGATGGATGGATGGGAGGGGGGGGGAGATATTGTGAATTATGAATGTGGTGTGTGCATGGTTTTGAAAGTCAACGAATGAAATCATCGGTCGTAGAATCTAGTTTTGTATTAAACTGACATTTGAACGACTAGCAACGGCATTTGTTATTCGTAATAAATTGTAAAGGATTTAAGAATTATGGCCTACAAACGTTAAGTAAACGCTCGAGGCCTAAGAAACAATACATTATATTCAAAGAACAATTAAAGGCATATTTTGTTTAAAATAAATCGATATATTTTCTGTTCTCGCGTGATATTGAGCATATCCTTTTGTCAATAAAAAAAATGTATGTAAATTTCAATGCAAATGTTGACAGTCAGTCTTTCACTGAATAATTTTATCAAAGCTTTTAACGTTAAGTTTAATATTTTCTGTGTGATTTTTTAAAATTGTTACTAATCAAGCTTATTACTTAGGACGGTTATAACGGGGAGTTATATGCTGATTAACTTTCGTATTTGATTTGCATTAATGTTTATCCTGGATTAAATATACCGAGATTAAAAGTCGTATTTAATCACTTTCGTATTAGCACTTAAGTCTTAAAAATATGTCGATTTTCATTTGTACTTTTCTAAAATAGGCCGAATAAAATTTTAGACATCGTTAAAAATTATTATGAACCATTTACAATTATTAAAAATTATCGTTCCTCTCAATTACAAATATCATTAATTTTCAATTATTTCAATTGGAATAATTGTTTTGAGTTAAGTGTTATAAAATTATAATCGACTGAATCGCTATAAATCGCTATAAGGAAATAGAATAGAATTTATCGAGTAGTTACGGGGCCGCACCACGATTTTCTTTGTATTACCTTTTTGATATTAAGTGAGAGTGAAGGAATCGATTGAATGACAATTCTATATCTAGTCAAACAGATCTTCTTCTTCTTCTTCTTCATACGAAAAATCTTCTAATGACGTATTAACTACAAAGATTAGATATAGTAAATGTCAATGGCTCCTCCACTCTCAATCGAGTCTCCAAAATTAAAAGCTAAAAAAGGTTGAGAAGGGAATCGGTGCCTGGCAAAGCAATCTCTTACTCCAGGGGTCCACTCGTAATAACAAAACCACTGGAGAATACGAAGAGCGTTGTCTGGAGGTGCATAAACGTACGTCGAATCCGATACCGATCACGAAGACCCGCACCGTCCGGGTTATGCCGTGGCTGCACACGACGCGGCCAGACGACTGTAGGGGAAGTTCTGCTGTCCTTTTTTTGAACGCGAATATAGAGGACCGAATTTTGGCCCACCTGCCGAGGCGCTCGTACATTCTGTGCCTTTGGACTTGTACTCTCCTCGATTCGGCGGAGGTCGTTGCTCGAGGTCACAGCGACCGAAACTTTAGAATTCCGTGTACGTAGGCAGCAGGATCGTAGGAAGCAGCGCTGAATTGGCTAGGGATAAAGCGTATTATGACCCTACCATTATTGAGTTAAGATGGCACTGGCGACCATTACTTAGGATTTCTTGTCGATATATAATTCAAAGTAATTACAATTGGTTTACGAGGCACTTCCTATCACAACAATCAAGCCCTTATCAAACATATTATTTATTGGCTAATGCTTTACTTACACTCTTTAATAGCTCACTAAAACTTGCTTTACTTTAATAACCTCATATACATACACACACACGCACATATATACATATATATATACATACATATATATATATATATATACATATATATATATATCCTTCAGTATACAGCATCTTTCTTCTGTACTGTTCGAGTGCAACCACTACCATGTATTTTGTCCTTATTTCCCTATGTGATGCAAAATATATTGCATGCTCCAATTGAAACTGTAGTCAATAGAATATTTTAAGAATGTGACATGATTGTTTATTAATATTAATTAAAACAACATTGGTTTCTCTAAACGAATAATTAATATGAAGTTAAATAATATGAAGTTTTGGAAAGTCGTAATTTTTTATAAAATAGCAATTTTGAAAAGTTATATAAACATTTGCCATATCAATAAATACAATGAATTTTCGAAAAGTCCAATACATTTTGTTAACGGAACCTTAGCGGCTAATAAACAGAATGGTATACCATATAAGTGTAAAAAATATTTAAAGAACCAAAAAAGCGGACGAATGCAAAAAGTAAGCACAAAGGGGAATTTATGTACGCGTGAATAGCGTGGAAAAATCGTTACGCGACCCTCTTTAAACTTATAATTTGCTTCACGCTCTGATAAATCTTCTTCCCTGTTAAAGTAAACCTTTCACCTTCTACGGCTAGGTAAGACCTCAAATACCACTGGTGCTCGCGTATCGGTCATTTTTCAAAAAGAAACAATGCAAATTCATTCATTCCTTCCCCAATATACTAAAGGAGTTATTCTACATTTAGAAATATTCAGAATGTTCAGTTATAATTCAGTTAGAGCTAAATAAGTTATAGGTAAAAGTAGGGGACTGCCCCAGCCTTTCCAGATTATACCGATCATATATATATATTTGCTTATGTTGTCAATGAAGTCTTCGACAGAAATAGTCGAAGATGAGATTGAGACAGTTAGCGGAGATGATATTATGTTGGGCGGCTAATAAGGTCAAGTCCAATGATGCCCGAAAGGAAAGTCAGGGCCAGGATTGGAAATATGTCGCACAAGTAAAGCGAAGCGGCACATACGAATGAACAGTGTTGCCCTTATTTCATCTTGCGGAGGCTGAGGTAAGATGCTCAGAGGTGTGTTGGGGAGGGGAAAACGCAGAGCGGTTGTTGTTACAAGGCCATTGCCATTTTTCCGGGCATAAATCAATGACGCCTTGGCGGGACAGGTGTGGCTTTTTCGCGGGCGTCCGATGGAGTGCGCATTTCTTCGATGTGCAGTGTGAGTCACGCACACACAGCCATCAAGATTTCGATGCTCACGAATGACGGGAGGCACGTAGTCCCAATCCCAAGTGCAGCTTGCCAATTTGTACTTGCAATCGAGTACTTCCATAACTCGGGTCCCCTTGTGCAAAGAGGGGAATTGTGTAAGATGACATTCTGCTGATAAGCGGGCATTTCAATTATACGATTCATCTTTTTTAAATCAATTCGTTCTCTTGCGGACAGACTTTATTACGGCTTGGCGATGGGGAGGGGGGCTGGTGTAGTTTGAGATTTTCGATTTAGAATTAATTCTTATTGCTTCTATTGTTTATGCGGTACGATGTGTTATTAGCGGTCTATTAGCATCTCTAGATGTTGTGAGAATAGAAAACTTTCCGAATGAATTAATTGCACAGTGCCCGAATCAAAAGCACATGTTTTTATGTGCAGGTAGGTCATTAAAATTTCACTTTGGTTACTCAATACATTAGTAGATGCTAATTTAGAACCAATTAATGATAACGTAAAAAGCAGCAAATGACACGAATATTACAAGATTTGACATTTGACATTGTAAATAACGCGGTAAATATTTTATGTAGAACATTCTTTTTACATTCAACTTGGATAGAATGCTGACATTTAGTCTTAAAGTGTTAACATTTAGTCTGATATACTAAATAATGCAAGTTTCTACATTAAAATTAATGTTTTTTTTGCTTTGTTCAATTGGAATCTAAGCTAAGTCCCATTTTTATACAAATATTATTTTTATTCTCAAGTGAGATATCATTTTTATAATTATTAAATTAGAATAAGAAATAGGATTTGTAGAATAAGAAAGATGCGTCATTACTTCATTATTACAATATAATTTTAAAAATTAAAGTACATTATTTATATTTAATTTTTTTCATACAAAATTGATTGACTATTTATAAAAATTGAATACATAAATGGACATTACAAGAAATTACGATCTTTAAATCAGCGATTAAATTTTTATATCAAACATTGTTTTTCAATCTTTATTGTCTAAATAAAAGTTTATAAAATCTAAGAATTATATCAATTTGATGTTTTTAGGAAATGCTTTAAATCTTATTTGAATCCTATATTACAGTTACAAATTACAAATATCAAAAATAATTTCGACAATTTAATGCCATGCATGATATTACAACAATTATGTACATTAATTTTCTATTAATCTCCAATATAGTAAAACGTACTTATTCGTGTAGTTGAAAAGTATTGTAAATTTGTATGAAAAATTATAATTGTTCAGTAAAACCAAATAAAAAGTTGACTAATTACAATAAGAATGGCAATGATAACAGTTTATAATAGAACAATTTATTGCATAAATTAAAAAGATCATGGGACGGAGTGATGTTTAGTCTATTAGTTGCCATTCAGATTATACTACTCTATACTTGGCTTCTCTAAAAGAAAGTGATTTTAGGACTAATTAAACGTTATTATTCATTGAATTGACGGCTGTTAATTTTGTAATTCTGTTCGAAGCTTCTAAATTATGCTTTAATCTCCTGTCCGTTGAAATGAAGGGATGGCAATGGAAATCGGTGCATAATCTTATAATATACTAAGGTGAGGATCTTAAAATGCATAACGTGACTAAGACTAATTTATAAACAAAACTAGGCTCTTAAATCTTGGCCGTCTGCATCAATACAAAATGAATACGTACGATGGTGGACGGAGAAAGTTTTCCTTAATTACTATATATGTATAGTATATATATATGTGGTATATAGGCGCGTAAACGTATATAGTCAGCTATAATTTGCCCCAGATTTACGAGAAACCCCGAAGCGTTGAGGTCATTTACGCAATAACCGCGGCGGCACGCGTCGCTTCTGATAAAGGCTTTAAATAAAGAGGGAAGGAAAGTTTATGAGGTGGAACAACGTGTGGCGGTATGGGCAAGGGCGGTGGGCGGGGGGGGGGGGGGCAAGAAAGACGTATTTCGGGCCGGCAGGTGCTTACGAGCGGCAACAGCCGTCGCTCGCGCGTAAACCACCTGCCCCCGTTCCTTTTTCGGCCGTTTCCTTTTCTTTCTCATTGCGTTATTCTCATTACTCTTGGCGGGCGCAGTCCGTATTGCGCTTGCACCTTGTGTCCTCCCACGAGCCCAATACTTGTCCCCCTTGTGTCTGCATCTGCGAGGCTGCACAACCAACTCGTAATTTGCGTAGCTATCGAAAGCTCGTGTTGTTGTCTCGAATGCACCGCGCCGTTTCAATTTCGTCGAGCGTTGTTGCACGCTCACCCAAGCTTTATTTCTCTCCGAGTACATGCACAGGACATATACGTACAGGCTCCATACGTACATATGGATATATATATACATATGGATAACTATTAATCAGAGCTCTATGTGAACCATAGCAGATTATCCCTTGTATCTAAGTGAAATATCTCATGGCAGTGCAAAGTTCCATGATATGAGCAAGGAGAGCTTATTAAGCTTAGAGAAATTCACTGTTGATTTGCCAATGAAATTAAGACATTGTTGGAAGAAAACTTTAGAATTTTACTCTCAATATACAATAAATTTCGAGATTATATATCTTAATTGCAATTTCATCATTTATACGCAATGTTAAAATATCATGTTATTTAATTAGAAGGTCTTGCAGTATTATTTCTCGTTTCATAATTATTACCCACGATGCACTAGATTGAAACTAGAATGAAAACAATATCAGCCCTCTGATTATCTTCTTAACAAATCTTAATTTTTTCATACGTATAAAGCAAATAGTATTGTTAATTTGTCTGAAAAAAGGGCATTTAAACTAGTTGGATATGAAATACTATTAATATTAGATACTACTGAGACTCAATTAGATAAAGTCGAAAACTTTGATTAGTACTGGTAATTAAATTTAAAACTCGTAAAATAATTGGGATGAATTATCTTTACTTAAAATAGCAATCTGTATTTTTAAGTTAATGCAATATACTTATTGTATGCAACGTAAAGAAATAATTATAGTATATACTATGATTCTTTACGAACTTTTAATAATAGATCCATTGGTGTACGTAATAAGGGTGCATAAAGTAAGACAAATCCATGTTTGAGGATATTTCTGCGACATTTGTGAAAATTTTCTAAATTACCTCTCACTTTTTAATGAATTTCACTGAGCTTATAAAAAGTAAGGACAATGTCACCAACTATTGACGACCTTCAAACGTCTCCACGCCAAAAATCTCACACTATAATACCTATATTGTTTTCTATTTAATTACGCTAAAGACATCAAATTTGTAGATTGGTAATAAATTGTAGGATTAACAAGGGTCGACTATTAGAAATGATTTATCCCTTATGATGAATAAAGACAATTAAAGTGAAAAATCTCTATAGTCCTCTATAAATTAAAAGTGACCCTGAGGAAACTAAAACAATTCTCAGTCCGTAGGTGTGAACAAGCAGTGAAAAGCAGGAGATTCTCAATATTTCTTAACATCAATTTCACATATTTTTGTTGCACACCTAAAGAGAGAATGTCAAATTTATTGTAATTTGTTGAAAATTTCTTCTCGATATTTGACTCAATACTGTATTAATCATTATTTTTCAACGGATTAAAGTCAACGTATATTGGCATACTAGTTTTTTCATTACCAGTCTTATCATTTTCATATTTCATATATTAGTTATTTTTATGAGAATTCAATATACGAGAGTATTAAGCATTCCTAGGTAAGACAAATTTTATATATTTTATATATTTAATAAGAGTCTTTAATAAGACAAAAAATTAATACGTTTAAATGAAGTGATTGAATAACGAAAAATTTTAATTTATAAAAATATCAAATAATATTCAATTCGTTGTATAAAATAATTACTGATAATTATAAGATTCTTCATTACAAATGAGCAAGGCTTAAAATATTAGCTCAACTGAAACTACAAAATATACGTGGAGTTTTTCGACTTTATTCCGGATAAATTTCAAAGTAATGTTAAGGACCTCTTTATAGCTATTAATTCTACTTTGTTTGTGGACGGGCCGAATGATGACTCTTAGTCAAGGATAGCAACTTTGATACTTAGGAGTGAATTTACGAGTATGCGTCAGACAATTCTCCCTACTTTAAACACCCTGACTATATGAGCCTTAAAATGTTTATTATCGAGGAGATAGCGCGATAAGAGAGCATCTAACGGAAGTTTCTGGAAATAGTTACGCTTTAATGGTGCTTCATTATCAGGATCGTTTTCGTGGTTGATGTGGCTTTCTTCGGCCGATATTACGATATTACTTACTCTATTTACACTCGATTTTAATTAGATACAAAATTTGATAGCAAGTGCATTTTATAAAAGTGAATAAAATCTTTTGTTTTTCAGTTATTTAAAATATTCGTCAATGCAATTAACGATCTATGTTTCTGCTGTAAACTTAATTAGAATTTCCTCTCCTTAGCGGGTAATTAATTAAATTTAAATAATAATAAAACGCAAGTACGCACATTGTAATGAGAATATTTGAAATGTCAAACGATATACGTAGTTTTTGTGATAATTTAATATACAACTATTTAATTTCCAGCAAAGTACATATGGCACATATTTTTTATTATATTAGGTATTACAAATATAGTTTTATAAAAATCTAATAATAAAATCTCTAATTTGATAAGAGCTTTATTTGATAAAAAGTTGTCATAGGAGGATTTACTTTTTTGCTATTATTCTCATAACTTTTTTGTCACTCGGTGAAAAAAGTCGATTATAAATGTGTTAAACAAATTTTAAAAACTGTTTAGAAAATGTTGTCACAAGTGATAATTTTTTTCATTACATAATTAAGTACTATATGGACAAAATTGAATGAGTTATAATAAAATTTTCAATAATGGGAATAAGTATGCTATGATTACAAGTAAATCATAATAACTGTTAACTCTCAGCTGAAATACATACAAACTCTACAATGTTTTAAGTAAAGGTTAGTATAGTAGATATGGTGACGTGAGAGAACTACAGGCTACGAAACCTTGATACTCTATATTATCTTTAACTTACATCTAAACTATGTTAAGTGTCTATTGTTACATACTTTGCACTGTAAATTAATGCAATATCAGTAATTTTAGGAGTAAAACTTTTATGTTGATAACTAGGGGAACAATATTATTGAATGTATTAATATGGCAATGGCTTTTGTATCAATGTACTATCGTTATACCATTTTAATTTATACCACAAATAATGAAGGCATGATTCAACATAATTTCTCTTTTTGCAATGTAGTTTTATTTTGTATTTATAACTCTTTACTTTTTGAGAATATAATAAAAAAAAACTTTCTTTCTTTCATTTCACTTCAGTTTACCCATACATTTAATTAAAAATACATTTTTTATATTAATGCTGATTAATGTATGATATGATTAATGTAAGCGTAACAATGAAATATTAAAAATTTTCTGCTACATCATTTAAAATGCTTAATTTGGATGCAAAAAGTTTCTGGATTTCGTCATGCCAATTGTTATAATTATTCATTGGAGTTATTATTGTTTAAATACATTAGGCTAGAAGAGCGTTCGCTTTTATATTTGCAATAAATTTGCAATCTATATTAATTCGAAAGAAAATTATCACAGCAACAACAGAAAATGATATTTTCATTGTTTATCATACAGTGCAATTATATCTTATTATTCTTGGCTCCGGTAATTTTAGCATAAAAATACCTAAGCAAACTTATTAAAAAATATAAATAAAGTATCAAAGTTTATTTTTCACCCTTTTCTTTTCTCTCCTTTTTTCTTCAAAACACTATAGAATTGTATTTTAACGAATCTGATGAATAACTTAAAAGAATGATTTTTAATTTAACGATAATTGTTACATTTTTATCAAAACTATAAATAAAAATTCAAAGTTGCTGCGATGCATGGCCTCGTTTATTATATTCTATTTTTAAATCGTTGAATTTCGTAAACACTATCGGGCATAAAGTTCAAAGAAAAACATTTTCTACATTAAGAAGGACTGCTCTTTATGTCATAATTTACTTTTGAAAAAATCCTATGCTACTTTTGGTCGAAACTTGGTGATCGGAAGTTTGATTACATTTCCATGATAATTGCTGGTCGTAGCAACACGTCCAGTCATTTACTATGTTCTTTCAATAATGGAGGATAAATCCAAAGAAGCTAGCCCGAGATTCGAGTCCTTCCCACCGTTTGAATGGTACGTTTCATGTTGATGAAGACATATCGACGATGTGGGAGTAATGATATAGGAATGATCGGCAATAGCAAGTAATAATAGCGTAAGAGTAAGAGGCTTATCGATGCTGCGTAAGAGGAGTTGGAGTATGGAGTAACTCGGATTTTCGCTAGTGAAACGAGGCCGAAAAGCGAAGGTGCAGAAATCAGGCGCGCGATACTCTCCGGACCGCGCAGAGCTATTTGGAGCGCGACGGATGGAGGTATCGTAGAACAAAGCTTACCTCGACACCGTTTCTGCCGTCCAGGGTGTCGGGCAAAAGGTAAATCAGCGACCGCAATGGGCGCCCGAGAAATGCGAGATCATCGATCGGTGGGGTATAATCGACGATAAGTCGATGGACGATTAAGCTGGCTTGCAATTGAAAATAGTTAAGCGGTTGGTCGGATCGGAGTTATGGATTGACGCCCTCGCCAACTATTCTTTCGGCGTTTGGCCCTGACTGCTTTTCACATACCACTGAAAATTGTTTTTCATTTAAGGGTCTTTCGTTGAAATGATTTGTGAATGCATGAGGCGGGCGCCAATTCTTGGGCGAACAATAAGTTCGGTTGGAATCGTTCTTTTGGAATACGTAAAGATTATATGGAATGTGTATTTACGTGCAATAATTGAAGTAGATTCGCGGAAATCCGTTGATAATATATCCAATTGTACACGTGCGTGATTTTAAGGCTTGGCCGCTGGGTAAATTTTAATGAGCCAAATTCAAATTGTCATGTAATATGTGATTAAAAGAGAGCCGCTTAGCGATTAAGATTGTTATATGAAATCGAAGATTTTTTATCGTTAACTTTGATGTCAGATTGACTTAGCGGATTATGTTTAACGTAAAAGCTGGGAACATTTTAAAATTTTGGAGTCCGCGTTTCTTGGATTTACATGTTTCTGGAATCTTACAAGATGCATTTCACGCTCACGCACGCACGCACGTACACTCACTCTCGCTCACTCAATCACAAACTCACACACGTGTATGTGCGTATAGGTATTACATGTAATTGTACGTAATGTTTTCTATTGAAGGCATATCGTCTAAAAGTGATCGCCGTTGATTGTCGATAAAGGAAGGTAACCGATTATATGATTTCATGTCCTCTAGGACAGTAATAAGGCACGAACTTATTATGTAACTGACATATATAACACATACGACAAAGAGTTAAATGTTTGTTCGTTGCAGTAGAAACGATTTTTATCCTTAGTGTATAAACCTTGGCCCCGCATGAAAAGGTTGTGCGTTTCATTTTTATAATCCTCGCAACATCATTATTGATTCAAAAAAAAAGGTTGATTGCCTAAAACTAAACATTTATTTTTATTTGATGAAAGAAAATATCATCTGAATATGTAACCTGAATTATACAGAATTTTAATGTAACGAATATTTTATCTGTAAGTTAAGAACATATTACATTGATGTGCAATATCTTACAAATCAAAGAGCATCTTAACTAGCACGGATAATTAAAAAAAAAAAAAAAAAACTATTAAAGCCATGCGAACCTAGTTCATTCTCCATGGGACATTAAGAATTTATATTTGCTGTGCATTTACCGAAAGCAACGCAGCATTACTATGCTAATCATCACAAATTATAATTATTCTGGATTAATAACACCTTAAAATGATATATTCCATTACTACAAGAATAAAGGTGCAAAAAATTATTTATGCTTTCTATAGCTTAGTATGTGCTGAGTAATTAAATTACAACGCAAAACTTTAGTGCAATTTCAAGTTATGAGAACGACTTTAAAATAATAAGCAATGCCATTAAAGTTCAATTGCAATACAGTCAGTTAAGTTACTTGAAAATACTACACAAAAATCTCATCCCATTGCTCATCTCTAAAAATCCATAAATTAATCGATCGCCAAATTGGTTGCCTTACAAGTTCTGAATTCCGCTTGATTATTACCCATCCGTGATCGATCTCAAACATCGAGCATTAAACGTGAAATCCGAGGGCTCAGGGCCATACCGAGACTCATACCGAGTTTTAAGGCGCCATGTCAAAGTAATCGTAGTGCTTGCGACTAGGACTAATCAGGGATCGAAGCTCTGAATTTAAAATCCGTCGCCTGGCAACGACTGACTGGGACTGACGCAACTTGTCATTTAATCGCAGAATGAATACATCGGTGATTCGATTTCTCCGCAAAGGAGGGAAGGACTCGAGCAGGTGCGACCCGCTTTTTTGTATTCGACGACAGAGGAAGAAATAGCCATGAAGCTCGCTAATGTGTCATTTAATGTAGCTTTAAATTAGCCTCGAGCAATTGCGCGGACAAGCTACTTACAATTACTCGGGGCTTCCTTCTTTTGTATCCTGAAGTCCTGCGTACGTGCGGCGTTAAAAATAATGCTTCATCACGTCCATTCGGATGAAGGAAAACTATCGATTAACCAGTGTTCATTTACTGAGATCATTACATTGTTATTTTAAGAGTGAAATAATATTGTTTTGAAGTAATTTACTTGAATGCTTAGAGCGTGAATAAAAAGCAAAGCAAAGTCAAGTACTTGCAAAAGTACCTTTTCGTAATATAGTTAACTATTCTATGATTTACTAGCCCTTTAACTTTAGACTAATCACATTCATGTAGAATAGCTTAACCGCAAAGACACTCGTTATATTTTAAAAATGAAATAATTATTACATCGTAAGCATTCCTTAAATTTTCATCGAATAAATATTTTGAGGCTGTCGATTACTGATTGCCTTCTGAGCTGCTAATATTAATTCAATACAACAAGCTTCAGTGTAACACAAGCTTATAAATAAGATTAAATTAGAATCAGCATACTATATAATGAAATGTATGTTTAGGAGAAAATAATGCATTTTAAACTTATATTTCAGCTTAAATGTTCGTAATAAGATTGGGAAATTTTCACTAGATTTTCAAGAAATATATACTTGTAACGAGGTTTATGATACGATGGTGTTCTAAATATACTTGGGAAGGTCGAGTACTTTAACCGACATCTGTTGAATTAACTTTAGTTTTGGAAATATATGAGGCGCAAAAATGTGTAAAGCTATTTTGAACGAGTTTTGGTTACTCGTAAATCAGAGTGGTTTTTAAGCGACAATATAATGTTCTATAAGGATACCGAAGATAACCCTAAGGACATGTTTGATGTTCAAATTTTCATATAAACAGTTTTTGGAATAACTCGGTACTTTTCTTATAAACCAGTATTTATTCGAAGTACACTATATTTACATTAGAGAATTTATTCAAGATGTTCGTAGGAATTATTTTTCCTCGTATTACCTCTAATAAAAATTGTATAAATAAATGAATTTACTTAACGGAAAATGGTAATAAACAAAGAAATTATTATCATATTAATAGCTTTAATTACATTAATTTATTTCGTGTGTTATACTCGAGTTCGAATTGTCATCCTCATAAATAATCAACTTTGTGCGATCATAATCATAAGTAGCATACTCGTATTCGTAATTTGAATTTCCTTGTTCATATGCACCAGGAGTACCCTTTAAGAAAGCTTAATATTATACAATCGGTATTGCTCATCAATGAAAGGGAGGAAAAAGAAAAGGAGCTACCATCTGGTGTGGAGCGTAACGATGTCGCTTTTCACGACGGCGAAGCTTCGAAATCCGTAAGGGATTCCGAAACTCGAGGTGAATTCGCCTAAATCTGCCGCAGGTGTCTTCTCATGCCCATCGATTTACCTTCAAAGCAGAATCAATTCTGTGCTTGGTCAATTACACGAGGCGCAAAATGTAATTTAACCATTAAAACTTGGCCGAGCCTCCGAGGCTTTTTAAGTAGCTTCACAACTTCTCTTCGCGTATACGATTAATGCATTCAAAAGAATACGCAATTCTAGCCGTCGCATCTGATATTTAGCTGATATTTAGCTGCAGCGAGGCTCATTTGCTCTTAATTAAGTTTAATATGAATACATTATGCAATTTGTGAAATGTCGTTTTATTACTAGTCGCATTAATTGGTCGTCAAATCTCGTTATTTGCTCCATGTTATGTAAACAATTTTTAACGATAATTTAAATTTTTTCCATCAAATAATTGATCGTGGTTTTAATTGTCAAATTAATTCAAAATAGAAAAGATTAATTATTTATATAGAAATTGTTTTATTTAAAGGAAATAACATTAATAAGCATTTTAAAGGGAGAAATTGAAATTGAATGTAATCGATAACTTATTAAGGATAATATTAATTTTATTACATTGATTACCTTTTCAATTTATTGCCACCTATTTCGTTCTATTTACGAAGATAATTGTTAAAAATTTAAATATGAAAATGATAATTATAGGCATCCAAATTGAAACAAGCTTATAAATCTTTTTAATGTTTGCAATTATGAATTCTGTCATTACTGATTATAATAACTTTAAAACTTATATATAATCAAAATACTCATTATGAAAAACTTTAATTAATTAATTTAATAACTGATAAAAGAGCTAACGTAAAACCTAAATGAATTGCCAATATACCTATGTTTTATTAAACAAAATACGCGACCTATATTACCTTATGGATAATATTATTTTTTCGTAGAAAATTAATCTGTAGTTTATAAGAACAAGCTATTATAAAAGAGATTTTATTAATGCATCGTCAAACATTTATTATAATTTATGAAGCTGTCTTATAATAAATGGCTGGAACATTGTTTCCCCTTAAAACCTAGCTAATTCGAGTTCAGTCAATTTATTTAAAAAAATTTTCACGTTATTTAAATGTTATTGATTGGAATTAGTATGTATTTTTTTAAGACGAATAATCTTTAAAGCAGTGTATATTGTATATTCAATAGAATATTAAATTGTATTTATTTCATAAGTATTTTAGACATAAGGTATAATTTAATTTTAAGAATTTTTTGCTTTTAATATTTAACACACAATATTGAAAATCACATGTGGATACAAGAATTCATAGTTAACGGTATTCACAAACATAACGAAGAAACTCGTACATCCTAAATAAGTAATGTTCAATTACAGCTTTAATGATTATTAATGCCGTTTAAGTTCTGACAATGAAAAAGTATGCACAAGTTACATATAGACAACATTTACACAGCACATACATAAGTAACCATGTAACTGTGAACGACCTCTTCAAGAGAAGCAGATATCTCACTTAGATTAATAGTAACGCATAATTAGCGCTGTCCAATGAAAAGAGAAACCCAAAATATGCCAAAATCGTGCTCGCTCTTCCCCTTCGCCACTTTTATGATCTATGTCAAAAAAGCATGGGCATGAGAATCCTGTAAGGAAGGATTTCATGCCTCCCGTACTTACCGGGAGTACCTCGTGGTAAAAAAAATAAAACGCCTCGCAAAAATAATTAATACAACCTTGTGGGCGGTAGCCCTCGCAACCCTTTGTTCGATCGTTACCTTCACTCTCTCTCTCTCTCTCTCTCTCTCTCTCTCTCT